>JAYEPQ010000010.1:43815172-44070172 GCA_036321105.1 Dracaena cambodiana | reverse complement strand
ATTTCTAGGTCCGCTCCGTTGGATGTACGGTAACACTAAGAGATAAAAGAAAGAAATGAAGATATTCGTACTAAAGTAGGTATAACTCCCATCAATGAGAAGATGCGAGAAAATTGCTTACGATGGTTTGGTCACGTGCAATGTAAGCTTACAAGTGCATCAGTTCGAAGATGGGAGTTTATTAATGTAGGACAAATTAAAAGAACGAAGAGAAGACCGAAGAAAACATAGATGGAGGTGATACGCAAAGATATGGAGTCTAGAGGTTTAAATAAGGAGATATTACTTGATATAAATGAGTAGAGAAGGAATATCAAAGTGATCGATCCGACGTGATTCTTTCTTCTTTTTTTTTTTGTTCATGTAGCCTACCCCAAATACTTGGGATAAAAAGCTTAGTTGTCCGCTCCTGATACTACACAATACCTGTCAATAGACTAAAGAATCTTAAGGGAAGCAAAACTTAATCAATATATTTACTTTTTCCTATACAAAATCAAGTGAAAGTAGAAAGACCAGCCTGTTGTATGCTATTCCATGCTTCCCCATTGAATGCCAACTTGAATGATTGAGTAGAGGTTTCTTTTTAAAAAAGTAGAATAAAAGAATAATAAATATGTAAAATTTCTTATGTCATGGATTAATTAATTCACAAAAGAGGTTCAATAATCAAAGAGGATAAAAAGTTAGATTAAAAAAGGGCAAAAGAGATCTAATTGTGGGCGAGGATCACGCAATGTAGTCTCATTCCATGTGACATTTTAAGTGGAGCCTATCATTTGATTAGATTGAGTTGCTTTCAAGAGTTCCAATGAGTCAAATATAAGAATAATATCGATCTAATTAGATACTGAGTGAGCATCAGTTCTTAGTCCATCATATTCAAATATTTGAAATGAAAATAAAAATTTTATTTTTTTAATTCAAAGATTTGAATCGAATGTGCCAAAGTATAATTTCTCTATCCCAATAGTTTCATATCGGATATAATACAAAAGTTAGTATATTTTATAATGATTCTCATAAAATCATTAATTAATCATAACTAACTCTTTCAGGGAGAAATTAATTATTAATTATAAGCGAATATATTGCCATTGTTTCACTACAGTCCGGATCCTCATTATTTTTCCTCTCTAATTAATTTTTATTTTTATACCACCTCATTAACTTACATCCCACTATCATCCGCGCTTTAGAAAGATCTAGATGCATTATAATACAAGAAAAAATAACTCATGATGTTTCGAATTTCATAATAATGTTCGCTTCTCTTATAGTTGTGGGCACAGAAAAAAAAAAAAAAAAGAGTGTGGAGCTCCGGGTGCGGGCTCACGCGCAGGGTGACCTGTGCACAGGAGAGTCCGCGTAGGAGTCTCCTGTGCACAGGAGACCTGCACGCAGGATCTTTCACGCAAGCCCCTGCGCGCACGCTCTGTGTGCAGAGTGGCCCGAGCACATCTCCGCACCCTTCAGTTTTGAGAATATGTTTCCGTTTCACGTGGATTTGGTTCGGATTTTCAAGGTACCGATACCTTCGATCTCGGTATTTCTGTTACTGGATTTGGTCCAGATCTTATCCAAGCAATTACCCATCGATATACAAAAAAGGGGTTGAGTCCAAATTGGGAGAGGATTGTTTTTTGGAGAGAGAAGAGAAAAAATCCAGAGAAAGGAGAAAGCGTCTTCTTTCGGAGTCTCCAGAGCAGAGTTTTCTAGAGAACGACTGTTTTCTTCCCAATCCAGATCGGATTTCTTCCCAATCCAGATCGGATCGTCAATGTAGTGCATCAGCGAGGTTCCACTACTATCAGATCCCACAAATTAAAAATGGAACGAAATCAATCTTCCATATTCTTATAATCTAATATTTTATTCTGTAATTTTTCTTTTATTACTGTATTCAAAATCAAATTAACAATGTAAGAAAATTATAAATTTTCTTGCGTACAATAGCTATATTTGTTACATATCTAGCTTGAATATGTATCCTAAAACTTCTATTAAAAAAGAAAAAAAGTATTAGGTGAAGAGTTTTTATCTATCTATTAGTTATTTTTAGCTAAGCAGATAAAAAATTTTCTTACAAAATATATTTAGCTTGCAAGTTGATTAATTATAAATCAATATCCTATGAAATTCAATCAGCACACTACTTCTAACAGGAACGGGTGCTACCGATAGGCTCAACCATTTTCACGCATACGATGAAGAGTTACAAGTAGAATGGTCTTAAGTTCATTTCCAGGAGATTTAATTTGGGTAATTTAATCTGGTTACGATCTCTATATATAAAAGGGTTAATTGCAGTGAGACTACTCTCTGTTCTATATGAGTACTGTAACTTATTACCTTTTAAGTTTATTATTCCCACCCCCACTTAACTTAAACTATACTTTTATGAAATTCTCAAATTACTCTTCTCTCACTCACTAAAAATTCACGCAAAATATGCTTAGAGCATGGTAATTTGGAGATTTCATAAAAAAATACAGTTTAAATTAAACATGGGTGAGAATAGCAAAACTGTTGATTAACGACATTAAAAGTCTAAAGACTAAACTGAAAATTTTAAACTTAAGGAGTAATAAATTACAGTACCCCTATAATACAGGGGTCTCACTCCAATTAATTTTATATAAAAAGAAGGAAGAGAGATATGAATCATTTTTTTTTTTTTCACTTTTCTAATCTCACTTTTAATATTCTCTTTTGCTAATAGGCATGAATCAATCTTGGATCACACACACTACACAAAAGTTAATGAACTTCTCCTAGTTGAATCATTATCATGTGGCTTGCCTATGCAATGTCAAGGTGAAATTAATGGATTTGCATGCTATTTAGATGGAGAAGCACATGCTGATTAGGGATGCAATGTTAATCTGATGACATGATATCATCCATGACACATTACATCTTAGGGTTCTAATTAGGTTTTAGTCCCTTCTTGATTGGTAGGCTTATGACTTGCACCAACTTACTTTTCTTCAGTGGTTTATAATTTTTGATGAGATTGAGTTTTGAAAAGTTTCAGATCTAAGTATATGGACAAAGCAAACCCAGTCGGCACCCCACATTCAGGACACTTCAAGTTAGGGTGTGTTTGGCTCGTGGAAGTATAAAAAGTGAATGAAGAGATTGAGAAGTAACTTCCCAAATGGAAGTAGAAAAAGAGACTTTTTCTTATATTTATTTGTTAATTTTCAGAAGATAAAAGTGTACTAGAAAGTGAAGGCAATATTTAATTAATTAAATAAAAGAACAATTATATTATTTTATTAGTTTTTATGCATAAAAATATATCATTTTTGAAAGGTAATTATGTCATGAAAATAAATAATTAAATTTTTTCCTTGATCCCCTGCTTCGCATAGCTTTTACAAGTCAAAAATATGAGATTGAAAAGTTTGAAAGTAAGGATGCGTTATATTACCATTTAAGAAGTAACTTTCTAATTATTTCTTGGTCAGACGAACACCTGAAGTAGTAGAGGTAGTCAAATTTTCACTACTTCTATTTTACTTCCATACAAATAAACACACCCTTAAAATCCGAACAGTGTCCCAAAAGTGGAAAGGAAAAAGAAGAAACGAGAAGAGTTTCATATGTTTCTTCGGTCATTGTCTAATTTATGCAATGGTCTACCAAGTCAAAGCAGAAAATACAATCTATACCTCCATAAGTGGCTCTCATTAAAGAAAAGTTAGGGCTGACATTCTATTTTGGACCCGTTAAGGGTGTGCTTGCTTGCATGGAAGTAGATTAGCTTACTTCCACAGTTCAAGTGTTTGTTTGGTCCAAAAAAAATTGGAAGTTACTTTTTATGGTGGTGCATATATGACACTTTACTTTCAAAATTTTCTTCCTCACAATATGGTTTGGAAGAACTCTAAGAAGTAGAGGATCAATACAAATAAAATAATTTTTTATTTGAATGTCATCGTTACAATTCAAAAGTTTTATTTTGTACTTAGAAAATAAATAAAATAATATAATTATTATTTTAGTTAATCAATTAAATAATATTCACATCTTACTTCTTAATACACTTTTTTTTTCATAAGTTAACAGACAAACACAAAAAGTAATATCTTCTTGTACATCTAGGAATTAGAGAATCAAGGCAAATAAAATATTTTTTTATTTGAATATCATCATTAAAATTCAAAAGTTCTATTTTGTACTTGGAAAATAAATAAAATAATATAAATATTGCTTTAATTAATTAATTAAATAATACTCATATCTCACTTTCTAATATATTTTTTTTTCTTCTATAAATTACTAAATAAACACAAGAAATAATCTTTTTTTTACTTCCATTTTTAAAGTCACCTCTTAATTTCTTTTCTATTTTTACTATTTTTAATAGTCAAAGGCAACCTAAGGGAGTTTCCAAAGGAGCATACTATTTTTTCTAGTGAGCCCACTTTTTAAGGACTCATTAGAAAAAGTGGTGTGCTTCTTTGGAAACTCCCCAACCTAAGCACACCACCTCGGAGATGGGGCCAAGCACCGTCAACTGATGACCACCGTTTACTCAACGCGTGGAGATGCTTAATTTGTCGACAAGCATAGTCAATCATGCTCCGGCTGACCAAAATCTCATGCACAAATTCTATTGGCTCGTGACACCTGGCATTCTACTGGCATCTCTTTTGAAGAGGCCCCGTGCAGTCCAGCTTGCATGCTTTGCCTCTGCGCGTCAAAAGGGGGTTTCTAAAAGGGCACACCAATCTTCCTAACGAGCCCACTTTAAAACTTTACTAATATAACAAGGTTGATTCTATATTTTTTTTTACCATCCTGTACTCTCCTTCAACCTCATCTCTTTCTCTCCCTCTCCTTTCTCTCTCTCTCCCGCACGAACAGGTACAAGTTTTTTTTTTTTTTAACTTGTAGTGGATTCAAGAGGCGACAGCGACAACATCGAACGAGCTCTCTACAGCAGATTAGAGGGAGATCTGCAATGGCTGATCCTAGAGAGGAGGAGAGGAAATTTTAGGGTAATTGAGAGTTGAGTTTTAGGGAAGAGATAGAGAATGAAGGGAGGGTATTTTGGATATTTTAGGCATGCTCATTAAGAAAATTCATCTATTTTCAAAATAGAGGATGGGCTCATTAAAAAAACTGGACTCACTAGTAAAAATGGTGTGCCCTTTTGGAAACTCCCGTCACACGCTATTTTTCCTAAGGAGTCAACTTAATAACTGTCAGACGAATCAAAAAATATCCTGCAAAGTGAATTCACTAGGAAAAATGGTGCGCCCTTTTAGAAACTCGCGTCAAAAGGGATCCGATCTGATCCGAACCGAATCCGCGGAAGAAGCACGTGGAAAATGGAATTTCCAAGGTCGCCGTCCAAAGGTCCACAAAACAATTACTAAAGGCCCTGTCATGTCAACTTTCATGGCTGGCAAGCGACACCAAAAGAAACAAACAAAGATCTCAATTAGGCTTAGCTAGAAAATGTCACTGTCAGCACTGGGAACAATCTATTCACCCACACCACTCTGCTCGCCCACTTTTGAAAATTTTAAAAAATTATAAATTTGTTAATATTTTTTTATTAAGTTATTTTCTTACATAATATCTTCGATCTGATTGAATATCGATCATGTATTAGTAATCTATCAAATTTCATTTGGATTGGATAGTAATATCCGATCATGCTGAAATGAGATGGAAAAGAAGAGAGAGAGGGAAAGAGAGGGTTATAATTGAAAAAAAAAAAATAGATATATTGTATAAATATAAAATAATTTAAAATTGAAAATGGGTGTAGAGAGAGAAGTCTGCATCTTGAGCAAACTAATATCTCTGAATAGAATGAGCAAAAAGTAACTCTTGAACATGTCCATGAATGATGTTAATGCTAGCATTCATCATTATAAATTGACTCGTAATTTGTTTTGTCGGTGGGATAGAAAACACTTTTGAGTAGCATGGAAGGTTCATGTTTAGCCCTAGTTTGACAATCTTTAGGGTATGTTCAGCGAAATCGAGATGTCACATGATTAGAGCTCAAAAATTAAAAATAAAATAAATAAATAAATAAATTATACAGTGTTAGCTATTTCACTTTCAGAGTCCATAAGTTACCAAAATCATAGTGAAACTTTATTATGACCACAATTTTATCTCAACCAAATATTTCTGTAAGTTAGTAAAACTATGGCTTCTTAAATTATGAATCGTACGGACACGTACCATATCATGATTTTATTTAGCTTAAACAAAACCATACTACTAAGAATCATGTTGCCAAACTATGCCTTAATTATCATTCAAAAAAGAGACACGGTATTATTATACCCAGATTGTTGGACCAAAGTACTAATTGTATGTAAATTAAATAATAACTCCAAGTAAACCAAGCGAAACAAATAAATCCAGTACCAAAAGAGCAAACAAGAGAACACACCGAATTTACATAGAAAACTCTTCAATGTGAAAGGAAAAACCCACGGGACAATTTCGAGATAAATTCACTGTAATAAAATTGGATTTATAATACTCAAGTTTATATCCAAAACTTGAGTTCAAGCAAATTGGAAATCCACGATATCAATTCTCTGAGAAAAATACAATCTCAATACAAATTCCCGGATTTGACGAAATCCACACCGCAGCGAGATCTCCAATTTGAACACTCCAACTTTCAGTTGGTGAAGCACCCAAAGAAAGATCTTCTCAGAGAAAACAAGTTTATTTACATGAGATATTCCATTAATTTTTTTTTTAATAAAATACCTATTATTGATCAATATGTAACGAAGGATGCATCGAATGCTCTAAGAGTACTTCTTGATATCTTAATTTGGAAAAGAATTTATAAATAGTGGTACTTGTCCTTAATATGTCAGATATACGCTTAAATAGTTTCAACAGATATTAGATAGTTATGAATTATGTATGTACGTATAGTTTTGTTAAGAGTACCAAGTTCCAATACGTGGAGAGTCCATTTAGATAAGGATTTAAAATGGAATATCATATTGTTTTAGGTTAGAATATAAAATTATAACTTTTTGAGCACAGCAGGTCAATATACTACCATCTTGTCATGCTTTCTAAACGTGTTCACTGGGAAATTCTATTTGCGCGCACCGCATTTTATTCTTGGCACCCTGAATACTTTTTACACCAAACACCTATTTTGAAATACTATCATTTTACTTTCTGCACCCAAATTTTTTTCTAAAAATACCCATCCTCCTTTTCTCTAACTGTTCACTCGTCCGATCCCATTTTTATCCTTTTTTTTGAGTTGGATGTTAGTTTAAGAGAAAACAATATTTTGGTCGGGTATTAATACCCACGTGCTGGTCGGGTATTAATACCAGACCAGCAAGCAAAGTCTCTCCCAAAAAAAAAAAACTAATTAACAATAAATTTCAAACAAATATGCATAAAACCTAAAAAAAAAAATTAAATCGTATCTTAGATTTATTCTCTGACACCAATTGTATATTGGAATTTTTCATTTGCATAAAAAAATTCAAACTCAAATTCCAAATCCAAATTTAATTTGTCACGGTGAAATCAAAAAATTTAAAATTCTTCTAATCTTTTCAAGGAACGCTAATGTAAAAAATTTTTAGGGATCAAGAAATCAAATTGATGATTTTATAGGAAATGTGTTTTTATTAAATACCAAAAAAAATATTTAGGGTTTTAGAGAGAAAATAGAGGAGGAAGACAATGAGTTGTAGATCCAAATTTTAAGAAGTTTTAGCTTGAAATTTATAAGGGTAATTTACTCCAAAAAAAATAATGGCAAACTTGTAATTATTTATAAGTTTCAAAACCGTGCATCAAGAGTAAAATGCCGGGTGCAAATAGAATTTCCCGTGTTCACCGATACCAGAGCCTTTATATTAGTATTAGAATATTGGGGTATTTACAGGTTTGTCCCTTAAATCTTTATAAATTATAATTTAGTCCCCCAAATTTTCATATTTAGGACTTAGTCTCCTAAATGCTCTAAATTACTACAATTTAGTCCCCCTTCCTAACTTCCGTTAGTCTAGTTTATTTTTTGACCTGATTTTCTCATTTTACCCCTCCTTAATTCTTTCTTCTCTCTTCCTCCTCTCTTCTTCTTCCCTCTTCCTCCTCTCTTCTCCTTTTTTTCAATTTTCATCCTCTCTTCTCCTTCCCTCTTTCTTCTCTCTTCTCCTCTCTCTTCCTCCTCTCTTCTCTTTTTCTTTATTGGGTTCATTGGCTTCCCCTTTCTTCTTCTCTTCTATCTATCTATTCTTTCTCCTTTTTTCTTCATAGGGGTATTTAAGTCATTTCATTATTTAAAAAAAGAAAAAATTAAATTCTGCCGTTTATTTGGACGGAAAAACTAACGGAGAGACTAAATTGTAGTAACTTAGAGGATTTGAGGGACTAAATCCTAAATATGAAGATTTTGGGGACTAAATCATAATTTATAAAGATTTAAGGGACAAACCTGTAAATACCCCTAGAATATTTCACTAATTTAGAATATCTTTCTAAATTAGTATATTTGATAAATCCTCTAATTTATTAGCATATTTCAGAATATCTTACTAAATTAGAGATATTTGTTAGGCTAATTAGAGATATTTGACAGATATACTAATTTAATAAGATATTCTGAGTTATGCTAATAAATTAGAGGATTTGTCAAATATACTAATTTAGGAAGATATACTAAATTAGTGAGATATTCTAATAATTAGTTTAAATGTTTAGATTGCCATCTCAAACCAATATTCAAGATATCAAGCTTACACACTCCTAAAATGCATGCATCTCCCCTGACGTTCACTTTTGGTCCATAGAGATGGTAATGGACGCATTGATGGATTAATTTTTAACCCGTCATATATAAAATTATAGAGAAGATTAAAAATTAGCATGTGGACGCATTCATTGCCATCCCAACTTTTGGGGCATGCCAACAAGCTAAACAAGTATCTATAGAAACAATCCTATCCTTCAAATTGTAACGCTTTGAGTGTCATTTTATTGCACACAAGCGTGCCAAGCTATAACCAATCACAGGTAACAAATTAGCCCTTGAAAGGACTTGCTAGTCCAAATATCATCAAGAATCTCCCCGGAAAAAGTTAAAAAAAAGAAGAAGGAAATTTCAATTTAATTAAAGTGAGTGGAGAGAACTAACAATATTGGTTGGTGCTTAGTGGTTTAGGGTTGGTGTACTAGCGGTGTTGAGGGTGGGGCATGAACTTGTATCATTTTCTAGGGAGAAATAAATTGACTCATGTCAAGTACTACCAAACAATTTATGAGCTTTCTTTGTTGAATGTTGAGTGATATAACTACACTAGAAAAATAAATTGACTCATGTCAAGTACTACCAAACAATTTATGAGCTTTCTTTGTTGAATGTTGAGTGATATAACTACATAGAAGAAAAAAAATATATAGCTAGGTTAGATGGTGAGAAAAGAGATGTGTATTTTAATTCCATCCACTCATAGAGTGGTCAATTTTGAGGGAATTCTAAACGAGCATGCTACTGGTCTCACACACCTTTCTGAATCAGAGATTAGTTTCCGAACGATTTTAATATCATTTGGAGACTAATTCCCTACCAAAGCAAAAGATATAATTACAAAAAGAAATGACGAACTTGTAATATTTTATACCTTTAGGAGATAGAGTTACCAAGACCAGTGGTGTGCTCATTTAGAAACTCCCACCTTTGATAGCTACTAACGGTCGGTGGCTATCAGCATCCCAACAAATCAAAGAATAGTGTGTTGGAGACAAGATGGTAGCTAAAATGCAAATGAGGCTTGAGACACATTTACCTTAAAATGCAAGTTCATTTTAGGCACAAGGTTCTCAAATCTATGATATGTTAGCTTCACATGCCTATAGTTACATGAATTATGTGAGCGTTTCGTATTTTATACATTTCTTTCAAAATAAATAACTAAATAACATTGGAGGAGGTGAATGAACAAAGAAATTTTCAAAATAGAAGAAAGAGCATAAAGACCACATCTGCAGTGGACAAGCTGACACATGTAAGCGAGTAATTAGTAATGCAAGACAGAAAGAAATTTAGAATTTACAGTAAACAACTGAAGATTGTAAATAAAAATTAGAGCTTGACATGGGAATTTAGAGTGCGAAGCAAATCACATGCCCGCGATTCACAAACAAAAGATTAAGATTCGAAAGAAGCAAAATCACAAACTCTCATAAATAATTCATTTTATTCGAATCCCGCTTGCAAACTAGATAAGACCAAATAATTAAGATTCCAATCAAATCAAATCACTTTAAATCACTAATCAGACCAAATAATCAAAATTCCAATCAAATCAAATCACTTCAAATCACTAATCAGTCTCCTTTGCCATGTACTTGTAAAGATGGAAAATATAATTATAAGGGTTAAATATGAAAATTATCTATGTACTATCACTAATATTCTTTATAAAAAAAAATTCACAGGGACACCCTTGCAAGCATAACAAAACTTGCTGTTATTTTTGTTGCACTTAAGCCTCATATTAAGGAATCTCTCTGCAAACAAAAAAAAAATCTTAATGAAATATTAGTAATACATTTACAATAGTACAAAAATAATTATTACAATTAATCCTAACTGTGAAGGTTCGAAATCATGAGCTCTCTGTTATAGTTACAGTACTACTTGAGCTCATTTGATCCTGTTGCCATCTTCTGCTGTGGCGCTTTCGTCAAAAATGAGACTACACAAGTTACAGAATCATGAACACAGACAGAGGTCTTCAAATTTAACTAAAGAGGTTCCCATAAACTGCAAACAGTGGTTGTTAAAAAAAATATCGGTTACAGATCAATCGTTTGGTCATAGAGAATAAGAATACAAGAAAAAATTTACTCTCTTTTCTATTCACTACTACTACTGCTAACAGCCAAGTCCAGGCATATCACACATATAAACACTGGGAAAAAAAACAACCTATAGAGATACTCAGAATATACGAGGTATGCCGAAGAATTTAATTTAACAAACGCTATTTAGCTAGCAACAGATCTATACACCCTCAGAATTGCGTCTCGCAGTGAGCTCCTTCGGACGAGATTGTGATCCCGTGTGTATTGGTACAAATCAATCAACAAATAGATGGATATAATTACGGTTGTTTTTTTTTTTTTTTTTATCTACAGATGGGAATAGTCTCACCGTCTGAATCATCTGGTATGATTTGAAACCCCGATATCTTCTGGCAAGCGAAAGTAGCCACCGACTCCCAAGCTCTCTGCAAGTCGAATAACGTATGACTGTGTTGATGCGGAGTTTGGAGAGACTGCCTCTGGGAGGTTTGGTAAACATTCAGGCAAGGATGGGCTGCCTTTCTCAGGAGGGTAGAAGAGGGAAAGCACGGCTCGACAGAATATGAACCTGACGAGAAAACATGATTTAAGAGTTGCAGTGAGAACAATATACAATACACCAGTCGACACATGCAAACAGATATACAGTAGCGACCCAAAAGTACACAAGAAAATGAACATTATACGTAGAGACCCATAAAGTACTCTTTCACAAGAAATGCAAAAGCAGCGTAATTATGGAACTTGGAACTCCTTTACTCTGGGTTTTGACAAGCTTAAAACTATATATGTTTTATCCTCAGGGATGCATCATAATATATTTGAATGTCAAATAAATTGCATAGATTTATACTTATTATGAGATGAAAATTAATTTCTTTTTATTGTAGCACTGGATCTAAAAACCATAGTGACACTGCCATAGAAGGACAAACCTGAAACCACAAAAAAATTGAGAGCCTCTGAGGCAATTGATCTTGAAACCAAGCCACTGTTTGAAGCTTCCTTATGCTCAAGATACACGCGCACGCACGCACGCACACAGGCGCACGCACACACACATACACACACACATATATAGGGATTATCTATAGCTGAGTTGTTAGCTCAGGAAAAATTATGTGAGGTAGCGGCAAAACTATAATGATCCAATAATTTTCCTTTAATTTTTTTTAACAATTACTATCTCTACCTCCTTTATTTCTTTCGGATTAAATTTCATAAATCTTGGAGTTTATTCACCATTTCATCAAGTGCATACAAAATGTTTTATTTATTGAAAACCGTTAATTTTGTGTTAACTTGATGGAGGAGCAAATCAAAACTAAAACTCAAGAAATTGGGTATGAGTGAACCATAAGGCGTCGAGATCATAATCCAAAAGAATTTTTATAAAAAAATTATTGGAGATGATGGAAATGAACTGTAACTCAGGTAATTTGCGTGAGTTGTCAGTTCATTTCCATTTTTCTTATATATATATATATATATATATATATATATATATATATATATATATATATGGGATTACTGTAGGTGAGCCGCCAGCTCAGAAAAAGTTACGTGAGCTAGCGGCAAAACTATAATGATCAATGATTTTTTTTTCAATCTTTTTTTAACAATTACTATCTCTATTTCCTTAACTTTTTTCGGATTAAATTTCATAAATTTTGGAGTTCATTTACCCTTTTATCAAGTGCATACAAAATGTTTTATTCATTGAAAACTGTTAATTTTGTGTTAACTTGATGGAGGACCAAATCGAAACTAAAACCCAAGAAATTGGGTGTGAGTGAACCCTAGAGAGTCGAGATCATAATCAATTTTTTTATAAAAAAAGATTATTCAAGATAGTGGAAACGAGCTGCAGCTCGGATAACTTGCGTAAGCTGTCAGCTCATTTCCATTTCTCTCTCTCTCTATCTATCTATATATATACATACATACATACATACATACACACATACACACACACACACCATAGAAAATAAATATGAGTAACATAGTTCATGCATATATCATAAAAAACTACATAAAACTTTATATATATATATATATATATATATATATATATATATATATATATATATATATATATATATATATATATATATAAAAGTTTAGTAAATACTTATCACGACAATTTGGCGTCACATTATGATTTTGGTGTCACACTAGAAGAATTTTTAGATAAAGTAATATCCATGATTTCAAATCGACACCAAAACCATCTCACTTTTTATCCATAACATAAAAACAAAGCAAAAACAAAAGCAAAAGAAAAAGATATAGTAGATGCTATTTTGCATTCGACAAAGCGGCCGCAATATTTAGTCCAAACCGATATTGCGCTGCTATTTTTCCAAAAATGCTGAACGTTATGAAACTGGTTATACCAATACGTTTTGTATTCCAAAATGCAATGTCCGCCGTAATATCGATATTGCGGCCAACATTTAAAACACTACTTATGTTTCTTTTAATCAATGGCAATGACAAACAAGATTCCTTTTTCTGTGTTTCCCACACATTTTAGCCTTAACAATTAGAATAGTGGTGGTTCAAATCTTTAAAAGATTTAATTATGTCAGGAACCTAGCTAACAAACTGGATGGTGACTACAAAGATTAATATAAAAGATTGATGGTCAATATTTAGAGGATGTTGGTCGAGCCTGAAGCACTTATCAATTACAGACCCTCACAAAGAATTGTGGTTATAACAGTAGATAAATATACTGCAAATCAGTGAGAGAAATTTTTTATTCATGATGCACCAAGCTCCTTGGCTCCCCCCTACATCTGCTTAAATCGTATTGACAATGTGTGACAAATGCAAAAAAGAGATAGGAAAGCAAGCTCCTTGCATGAGTTGTCTCTTATATCTGTTCTTTTTACCAAGTTGCCTATTCACAGGGATGGTGACTTGAGCTGTAACCATTTAGTCATGGACACATCTAAGCTAAACTGCACACAAAATTCTCCAGAGCCAAGGTTTAAAATATCTAAATCAGCTTTAGCTGATGGTCTATGGTATCAGATCCGGCAAATATTGGGCTACCATATTGACAATATTAGTAATTTTGGTTGTATCATACTATTATTATACAAAATATCGTGTACTAGATATCTCAAAATCCAATACAATATTTTTGATACATATCGGCATCGGTTGATATGTAGAACATTGTCCAAAACCTTGTCGAACCTATTTGTCAAAACTTTTGTGGTAATCTTGATCATGCCAGCGGACAGATCTGTCTGATGGACTTAAAACCTGAGGGGAACTCTTTTAAGATCAAATCTACTGTTCTGATCTTTAGGTCTATCTTTCTCTAGGATCAAAGATTCAAAGCTACCTGAGAATACTTGAGTTTTGTATAGAATAAATCTTACTATGGGCTAGGAAGACTTTTAAACCCAGAAGTATCCATCCCAGGTTCTTTGTCCGCACCCATCTACCAAACAATGTATTGACGTTCCTAAATGATATTGCAAAAACTTCAAATATTTTTCAAAACCGATATTGTTTTATTTAACCCGAAGAAAAATCATATATCCCTGTCTTGGACTAGGGCCAACCCTAACCTAACTACACTGTTCACCATTGAGCCAAACTTCAAAAAAATTCTGAATCATTAAGTAATCTTAGAACCAATTTTTGAA
This sequence comes from Dracaena cambodiana, assembly GCA_036321105.1. Taxonomy (NCBI): domain Eukaryota; kingdom Viridiplantae; phylum Streptophyta; class Magnoliopsida; order Asparagales; family Asparagaceae; genus Dracaena; species Dracaena cambodiana. Next base: position 44,055,671 of record JAYEPQ010000010.1, on the reverse strand, counting down.
AAGCGTTTCTGAGGCACACTTCAGAGCACACCTCAGGGCATTTTAACAGCAAAACACATTTAAACGTACACAAGAAACGCTTTTGCCATGAAGTGTATGCCTGAGCTACTAATGCAACTACTAATCACTTATCAAACGAAAGGTCAAAGAATTTCAACAGCTGTACTATTAGGATCAATACAAGGTAAAACAATTTGATATTAATTCTGCTATTGGCATTATCCGTATCTCCCAGATTTCCATATGGTCAAACATGTCACTGTCAACTTATTTCATCTCTGGCTCTCATATATATTTTAAAGCCCAAGGAATTTTTAGTTATTTCCTAAGTTTATTATTATTGCCCAAGCCCACTTTGATTGATATATGTTTGCTAGCCCATGAATCATACTTTTATCCAAAACCCATGTCAAATCTTCCAAACCCATTTACCATGGCAACCTAGCATGTGACACTCGTTTGCCTTATTAGCTCATGTCATAACTCTTGCTTTTTTCATGTGTCCTTCTGTTAGAAAGAGAGAATCCTATTTGCTATTGTAAATATTGGGTCCCATCTTTGGCCAACGACAACTCATTTTAAATTCTTATTGCACTGTCAATCCCATTCAATTATTTGTTTTAATTGGTCTTCACCACATGCTTGGCGAGCTCCCCATTTGGTTATTCATTTGCAACGACTAAAATTAATAGTTGCTTGAGGAAATCATCAGGCAACGGAATTCGGTCATCTACTGGGAGCAAAAAAGTACCTGCTATTGGCCAGTCACCTGCTCAGCTCCAAGAAGCAACTGGTCCTGGCTGAGTCTAGTAGTTACCCATTTGAACTCTTTTACCCTTTTCAAGAGAAATTTCCCAAGAGATTTTAGAGAGTTTCCAAGCTTTAATTTCATAATTTTGGATCAATTCTTGGAAGGAGAGATCAAGAGAGCTTTAATTTGTATATTCTTTATATTCTTGATTCTACCTTCTTCATCTTCCTGCTTTCATTATGGAGTTTTTTTTTTTTTTTTTTTTTTTTTTTTTTTTTTTTTTTTTGAAATCAAGAGTCAAATTCCACTCTTATATCCCTCATTCTTGAACTTACTTCTAGCTTACATGCTTCAATCTTCATATCTTTCTTATCTAGAGATATAGTGCCAATTGCTTATTGATTATTATTGTTTTACCAACAAAACTTATTATTCATATCTAGCTTCAGAGATTTTGTAAATTGGTTTCTCTAATTATACGAGAATCCCTTTTTTTTTGTAATCGTAGTCCTACAAACTTCAAGGAAAGTGGAGCAGGAAAATGGCATCCGACTCTTGATATAGAAAATGATAAATTGAACACCACTTGATGCTAGTTGATGAGTGAAACAATAAATTGAACACCACATGAAAGAAAATATTATCCAATGTCTTATCCAAGCCTCAAGAGACCATGCCACCACTTGACACTAGTTGTCCGTTAACCTACTTAGTTTAACCGATGGAGAAAAAACTGTCCACTAATCCTATACAATTGAGAATTAACTACTTTAAGGTGCCCCCCTTGAGGGTTTCTTGTTGTTCTTGACAAGCCATTCCTTCATAACATGAACCAAAGTTCTTATATTTTGTGGAGTAGCATCTATGAGCTTAGTCTCCTCTAAGCAAACTGCATGGGCCCTGCAACTGTGAATGACTACCTCAATGATACATTGTTAGGCAGTATCAGAACAACATGCAATATTCCAGAGGAAAATAATCATTTTGACAGTGATGACAGACTCCTCTAAAATCCTTTGAAGTGACTAAGTTCCCATAGAAGATACTGGCCTTACTTGAACCCCTAGATGGCCTAACTTGTTAGTTGACCTGCCTTTAGAGTACTAGGGTGAGTTCTAGTTGTCTCAAGAAAATAAGTCCCATCCATGTTCTATCTAATGTGAATTCTGCTTCACTTGGACTAAACCAAATAGACCATCTAAATTTATCAACATATCATTACAATTGAAACAAAAAATGAAAATAGGGAGTGGTTTCTTGCATGCCCCTAACTTAAGTCCTTCAATGGGCCTTGGACATTAGTGTTTCATTAGTATAATTGTTGCCCCAAAGTTTCAGGTTCTGACAGTTCGCTAATGCAAACCAGTAAGGGTTCCTTTCATCTCTACTATAGGGTCCTTGCGAATGCCCATTGTTTATCTCCTCCTTTTATGATTTCCCTTAGCCATTGCATACTGATCAACCATATGAAATAATAGCTACATCTACCCTTTTCCTGTTTCATGTGCTCCCTATGTTTCCTGAACTGATTTTTAGTGGCTGTATTGTGTTCCTTTCATCCTCTTGACAGGTATTTTGCTGACCCTTTCCTCTCCAGACTACTACATGGAGGTTGTCCTCGTCTTTTATCTATTTTAGTTCACACTAGAACCATTGTCTTCTACCTGCTATTACAGTTTAAAAACGAAGTTTGAGCCTTTTCCAATGCACCTCCACAATAATAAAGCAGTTGTTGGCTTTAAACATACCCCTGGCTATTCACCTTGTGTACCTTGCACCCAACAAGAGTTGACATGCCCTCAAGGATTTTGAACACCCCATGACAAGAAATCATGCCATGGCCGTTCTCTTGCAGTCTCAAGGTGTCAATATCCACCTCAGAAAGAGTTCCAAGATCACATGGCATCTTTGACGGTCCATTCCTATCCCAATGGTGGTAGCGGAGTCTCTCAAGGAAAAAGCATACAATCTCTAGGAAAACACTAGACGTGGAGCTTTTATCTGCAATCCATGTTACGCTCTGACACCAAGGGAATTAGGCTTGGTGTGTACAGTAATACAAGTAACAAAGTTCTTTCTCCTCTTCGGCTGGAAATTTAAGTAGGATGCTTTTGTCAAAGTTAATGGGCACATAGTCCCAGCAATTCCAGCATTTCTTCAGTGAAGGTTTATAGGTAGATCTATCTATTATTCTTCTATCTCAATTTTTATGATTGATTTAAAGTGTTGTTTGTTTGTCAAAATACTGAGTTAACTAATTTTTCCAAAAAAAAATCTTTCTGATCACAATGGAACTGTTAGATGAGTTTTATTGCATGATGCACCTGAAAATCATCTTAGACCTGCTTCAGATAAGGCTATATAAAATTTCACAAAAAAAATAAAAATAAATAAATAAAAGTTTGTATATGTAAATACTCAATGGAATTGGTCACCTGATGGAGATCGGGATTTATTTGGAAATAGGTTTGATTTGATTTGATTAGGATTTGGATTTTATTAGGATATTTGATTTGATTAGGAGTTTGGATTTTATTAGGATTCTGTTTGTTAGGGTTTCCCTATATATGGGGGTTGTATGAAGTATTGAAGAGATAGAATAATATTTTGAGAAAAATTCTTGAAAAATCTCTGGCATGGAATTTGCTAAATCAAAATCTTTCCTCGTGTATTCGTGGAGAGTGGGCGTGGGCCCGGATGGATTCCCAAATCCCATAAGTTTTTTTCCCCAATCTATCTTTTCTTCCCCAATCCTTCTAAAAAAAAAAAAAACCCTAATTTTCAAAACCCTATGATAGAGATTTAATTATGATTTGATTAGAATTTGGTTAGATTTGGTATTATTGTTGCATTAGGATTTGATTAGATTTGATTAGAGATTTGGATAGATTTGGTATTTTATTACTTTAGAATTCTCTATATTTATGGCTTGTAAAACCCTAAATTATATGGAGTGAAATATTATTTCTTTTGAGAGCATGTGATTTGCTTTATCAAATCTTTTCTCGAGTGATTCATGAGAGAGTGGGCGTGTGATTCGCCTGGACGTAAGGTCCAAATCCCTAATTTATCCTCCAAAACCCTAAGTTCTTCCCCAATTCCCCACCACAAACCTTAAATCGCTTCCGTCCGCCGTCAAATTGGTATCAGAGCTCAAGATCCACATCTTCAGGTATCAAAATTCAAATCCATCTCCATCCTCTTATCTTTCCATCATTTTTTTTTTAGAATTGAGAGAAGAAAAAACTGAAAAAAAAAAAAAAAAAAAGAAGCAGCAGAAAGAGAGACAGAAAAAAAAAAAAGAAAAAAAAAAGAAAAGAGAAGCAGCAGAAAGAGAGAGAGACAAAAAAAAAAAAAACAAAAAATTCCCCTCTTTCTCCCCATAATAGCAGCCCCTTCCCCTTTCCCACATCGCCCCACCGCCCCTTCTTCAAAACCCACCAGCACTCCATAAAAAAAAAAAAAAAAAAAAAAGCAGGAGCAGCAGGAGAAGAAGGGAAGGAAAAGAAAAAAAAGAAGAAGAAGAAGAAAAAGCGAGCAGGAGCAGCAGGAGAAGAAAAGAAGGAAAAAAAAAAAAAAGAAGCAAAGGAGCAGCAGGAGAAGAAAAGAAAAGAAAAAAAGAAGAAGAAGAGCAGGAGCAGGAGAAGGAAAAAAAAAAAAAGAGAGAGAAAAAAAAAAGAAAAAATAAGAAGCAGAAGTGCCACTAGCGCCACCGCCGCCTTCATCCTCGCCCGCCACCCGCCGCCCTCCACAGCAGCACCACCGCCCTCTCCACCACTTTCGCCCTCTCCAACACCGCTCATTGTATCCTCATCGGTCACCCATCAGCAGATCCCCCACTTCCGGCGACCCCATCAGCAGATCGCACCCTCACCGCCGACGCTGCCCAACCCCCATCTTCGCCACCTCGACGTCGCCTCGTGGTCCCTGTCCACCTTCCACTTCCACTCCGGCCACCTTGTCGACCCCAGACACCTCAGCAACAACAGCAGCAGCAGCAACATCAGCAGTCGAACAAAAGCTGGAAGAGAGAGCTATTGGGTTTTGGATTTGATTGTTATTGGGTTTGGTTGAATTGGATTTGAGCCTAATTCAAGCCTAATAATTCTGCACTAATTCTTGAGCTGATCTGTGAGATTTCTACTCCAGAGTCTGTGCAAAATTCCCAACAATCTGAGAAGGAAATTCGTGCCTAAGTATGATTTGCTCTACATTGAGGTAACTTCTAATCACACTGTCGATTCGGTTAGTAACATCTTGCACCCCAATCTTGTTATTTGCATAGACTTGGAAAAATTTATTGTTACTTATAATTTGCCACGAGATTTATTTGTGTGTTACATTATATTGCATAAATAGGAATTGCACTTCCTCACATATAGCAACTTTCGGACATTAGAATATTTTATTTGATCATATAGTCACGCATTTAGTTTGTGTCTAGGATTTTGCATATTCATCTGTGTGCTTTATTGCAACTGCATATAGATAATTATTGCATGCTTTGTAGTGGCAAAAATTTTAGAGAAGTCATGGATCTTACTGAGATTTTAAATAAATTAAATGAAATAATGGACACTAATAAAAAACTTCAAACTGGTTTAGATGTAATAAATACACGTTTAGATAATCTAGAAACACAAGTCAATGAGCAAAAACCTGCTGAAAATAATCAGAGGAATGAAAGTAGATAAGGAAGATATCATAATATTGGAAGAAATAATAATTTTGAGGATGAACATCCACACGATGATATCACACGTAAAGTTAAAGTAGATGTTTCCTCTTTTGATGACACTTATGACCCCCAACGTTTTTGTGATTGGTTAGCGGATATGGACCATCTTTTTGAATGGTATGGGATGTCTGAAGTCCGAAGAGTCCGCTTCGCTAAATTAAAATTATAAGGGTCAGCTAAAATCTATTGGATGTCAGTTGAGAGACGGTTAGCAAGAGAGCGACAAGAACCAATTGAAACATGGTTTGAAATGAAAGAACTTAGAAAGAAATATCTTCCTCCAACTTTTAAGGACCGCCTTCTTGATCAGCTGTCTAATCTAAAACAGGAAAACATGAGTGTGACTGAATATATGCATAAATTCGATGAGCTCTTAGTGCGATGCGACATTCAAGAAGACAGGCGTTTAACTCTTTTACGATTTCGCACTGGATTTAAACCCGAACTCAAACGAAAAGTGCTTACACACTCTTTAGATTCTGTTGAGAATGCATTTCAGTGCACTCTTAACTATAAGGCATATTTGCGCACACCCTTTGACAAAAAGTCCACTTTCAGAACCACAGAGTATACCAAGCGACAATCTGACACTAATGCTACAAATACTAATACTGTCCCTAAGGATACAAAAGGTAAATCAGTCGCTAGTGAGTCATCAAAACAAGCCACAAAACAAACTGAGTGCTTTAAGTGTCATGGTTTTGGTCACTTTGCTTATCAATGCCCTACAAGAAATTTGTTAATAAATAAGAATCATAATACAGATGATAGTGAGACTGAAGAAGAAATTTACGAACCTCAAGGAAATTTTAGTGATATTGAAGATGACATAATGAATACACCTTTACACGTTGTTAGGTGTTTGCATTCTGTATCAAGAAATGAGGATTGGCGTAGATCTAATGTGTTTCACACATATATCACACACAACAGTAAGAGTTATAAAGTCATGATAGATGGAGGTAGTTGTGTAAATATAATTTCTAAATCGGCTGTTGACAAAATGGGCCTCAAACCTGAATCACACCCTCAACCGTATAATGTAACTTGGGTTGATAAGAGTTGTCATGCTATTATTCAGCGTTGTCTTGTGCCTATTCAATTTTCAAGTTATAGTGATCATATTTGGTGTGATGTTTTACACATGGATGCTGCATATATTTTACTCGATAGACCTTGGTTATTTGACCTAGATGTTAAGAATTATGGAAAGTCCAACACCTATGTATCTGTGTGTAATGGCAAGAAAATTGTGTTGACTCCTCCACCCAAGAGTCCATCTAAAAATAAAAAGAATGGGTTAATAATACTAACTCAAGATGATAAATTGCTCCATTTTGTGCATAAAAATCCTGAGCCTATCAAGTCGAGATCCATATCACTTGACAAGTCTGATTCACCTATAGATTCACTTGCACCACTTTTGCATTGTTTGTGTGTGAATCTCCATAGGCAAATTATATTTAGCAATGATGTTTACAAGTTTATTGTAGATATACTTGATAGAGTGCAGGTATTTCTAGTTGGATCCGTGCTGATTAGGGTTCCACCTATGAGGTTCCCTTTTGGAAATGTAGAGCCTTTTCATACCCAATATACGAACCCTTTCAGGTTTTTGCGGGAGTTTGTTATGCTTTCTTTGGAGTTGAATGTTCCAACAGCCCTTGATTTTCGCTCGTTCGTGATGGTTTTACGTGTGCCCTGGTGCTCTACTCTAGAAGATCATCGAGCTTCTGCTTTATGCCCGACATTCTTCTCGGCATCAGATTTTCAGCCCGCTCCACTTCTTCCACATCCACGAGTTCCACCGCCATGGATAAGCATGAAAGCTGATATTTGGTTTCGGATGTGTCTGATTTATACATATTTGGTATGGTGGAAAGGTTTTTCGGATTTTGGGACGCTTGTTCGACTTCATCCGATGTGCTTGATCTTCTTCCAGTTGCCATTCACCGGTGGTGAATGTTTCCAAGCGGGGGAGTATTGATAGAGATTTAATTATGATTTGATTAGAATTTGGTTAGATTTGGTATTATTGTTGCATTAGGATTTGATTAGATTTGATTAGAGATTTGGATATATTTGGTATTTTGTTACTTTAGAATTCTCTATATATATGGCTTGTAAAATCCTAAATTATATGGAGTGAAATATTATTTCTTTTGAGAGCATGTGATTTGCTTTATCAAATCTTTCCTCGAGTGATTCGTGAGAGACTGGGCATGTGATTCGTCTGGACGTGAGGTCCAAAACCCTAATTTATCTTCCAAAACCCTAAGTTCTTCCCCATTCCCCACCACAAACCCTAAATCACTTCCGTCCGCTGTCACCCTAACCCTAAGTTCGCCTCCATCCTGCGTCAAATTTGGTATCAGAGCCTAAATTCTCTTCTCCATCACCCTCTTCGTCTTCCACATCTCCATCCTTTTTTTTCAGTTTTATTTTATTTTTTTTTAAAAAAACTCAGATCAGAAAAAAAAACATCAGATCAGATCTGTAGAAAAAAAAACTCAGATCAGAGAGAGAGAAAAAAAAAACTTCCTCCACATCTCCTTCTCTCTCCACCACCACCTCCTGACCTACTCCCCCACCACCGAAAAAAAAAAAAACCAAAATTTCTCTTCATCCTCATCCTGTTTTCATCGCCACCATCCCCAAACCCACTGCATCCTCATCCTGCAGCCGCGAACGCCTCCGCCTCCGCCTCCACCTCCACCTTCACCACATCTAGCAAACCCCCACAACTCCACCCTCTCCCCCTCGCTCAGCACGTGGACCCACTCCAGATCCACCCGCATCTTCCTCACAGAGCCTGAGCACCGCCGTCGAGGTCCAATCCCACATCTTCCTCACCGCCCTCGCCGCTCCAACCGAGACCAAACCAGCTGATTCCCCCCTCAACTGCAGCGAGAGAAAGGAGAAGAAAACTATTGGATTTTGGGTTTGTTTGGTTGATTTGATTCTGATTTAGATCCACTTGTTCAGACCCTCATCCAAAAGAATAGAAGGTTGGATTTATCTTGGATCCAACCTTCAAGCTTCAGATCCGACCCGCAGCTTCAGATCCATTCTATTTTTGGATCAGTTCAGTACAGCAGTGCAGACCCGTTTATAGTGCAGACCCGTTAAGGAAAATAGTAGTGATTTGGAGCCCGTTCGGAGTCCAATTCGAGTCAGATTCGAGGCATTATTTTCCATGATTTGTTTCCAACAATTGTGGCAGTATTTCAGGACTCTTCAGCAGGCGAACCAACTTCAGAAAAACTCCAAAAGACCACTACAAGTGCATAAACTTCTTCGGTATTTGGGTAATATCTAAACTGACACATTTTCTTCAGCAAACTTTTGCAATTATTTTGTGAAATTCTGCGTAAGATTATTAGTTAGAATTACTAATAATTATTTGCCAATTCATTACTTGCTGCATACTCACATTTTAGAATCCATTTCCTTACATTTTAGAAACTAAACTTTAGAAAATTTTATTTGATCATATAGTGCATGCATATAGAATTGGACTAAGTCTAGGAAATTGTATTGTATCCGCTTGTTTGATTGTATGCTTCTTCGTAACGGTAAAATGACCACCTCAAGTTATAGTAATGTGGATGAAAAGTTAGAAATCATAATGAAACAATTAAAAACTATCACTGAACAAATGGAACAGTTTAAAATTGTTAATAAACGATTAGATGCACTAGAACGACAAATGGAAGAACAAAATAATCAAATTTATAAGAATGAATATAATGAAAAGAATTACGTTAGAGGACCAAGAGATCGAAATGAAAGGAATAGAGATGAGAGTGTCCCTAGAACTAAACGTGCTGAAAATGACATCACACGTAAGATAAAAATTGAAGCTCCTACATTCAATGGCACTCATGACCCTAAAGTCTTTAGTGACTGGCTCGCAGACATGGATTACTATTTCGATTGGTATGATATGCCTGGAAAGCGTAAAATACAATTTGCTCGGATGCGATTGACAGGGCCCGCTAGGATATATTGGACATCGGTAGAAAGAGAATGTGAAAGGTATCTGGATGCGATAGAGACTTGGAATGATATGAAAGCTAGATTTAAAGAGAAGTATCTTCCAGTCATATTTAGGAGTTACCTTTTAGATAGGTTACACAGTCTTCGTCAGGGAAGCATGACGGTCCAAGAGTACATGACTCAATTTGATGAGCTGACACTTCGGTGTGATTTGCAAGAGGACCGACACCAGGCGATATCTAAATTTCGTTCTGGACTACGCGCAGACATACAACGAGCTATGCATATCCATTATCGGAATATAAGTTCACTTTCTCAAGCTTGTCAATTAGCAGAAGATATAGAACACTCTCTCAAATTTTCTACTGACCATACGTTTACTCCTAAAGTCGGGGAGCAGTCCAGATGCCCTTCTGAAGATAACAAGAGACCTAACACCCAACTCAACAGAGACTTAAAGGTAAAGCCGTAATGGGTGAGTCATCTAAACAGGGCACGAAAGGTGTAGAGTGTTTTAGGTATCACGAGTATGGCCACGAAGCTTCACAGTGTCCCACTAGAGCTTTACTCGTAGAAGGAAAACATAATGGTAATGATGATGATCTTGAGGAAGAAGTATATGAACCAGTAGGAAACGCTAGTGAGTCAGACGAGAAAATAGTCATTTCAAATGTACGTTTAGGCATCGTTAGGTGTCTTTACACTAAAACAAAAGATGAAATTTGGCGTAGATCTCGCGTTTTCACCACATACATCACACGGAGAAAAGAGTTATCGCATAATGATTGAGGGGTAGTTGTGTGAATATAATCTCAAGAACAGCTATTGAGAAAATGGGCCTCAAAGTTGAACCCCATCCACAACTATACAACGTAACATGGGTAGATAAAACTGCCCAATCTATTACCCAGCATTGTCTAGTGCCTATCCAGATGTCAAGCTATCAGGACCAGCTTTGGTGCGATGTGTTAGATATAACTGCCGCACATATCTTGCTTGGTAGGCCATGGTTGTATGACTTAGATGTAACGAGTTTCGACAAATCAAATACATATACATTCAAATTTAATGGAAAGAAAATTGTTTTGAAACCCGCGCTGCCTAAGTCTAGTGATGAAAGTCCAAAGAGCGAAAAAGTCACATGACAGGTACATAAAAAGTCTCTTCACTTGGTAAGTCGATCACGGTTTCTCAAGGAGAGTCTAGAGGAGGGACTAGTATATGCGGTAATTGATTTAGGTGAGTCTTCTAGTCCACCTATCATTTACCATCCTGAGATTCATCATACTCTCACTGATTTTCAAGATATCATGTCCGATGAGTTACCTGATGAACTCCCTCCCCTTCGGGACATTCAGCATGCCATTGACTTCGTGCATGGGTCCAGTTTGCCTAATTTACCTCATTATAGGATGAATCCTGTTGAAGATAGGTCAATGAGTTATTGCGGAAAGGCTTTATTAGAGAAAGTTTAAGTCCTTGTGCCGTTCCCGCTCTACTCACATCTAAAAAAGATGGTAGTTGGAGAATGTGCGTTGACAGTCGCGCCATCAACAAAATTACCGCCAAGTATAGGTTTCCTATTCCTAAACTTGATGACTTGTTAGATATGATGGCTGGCTCTCAAATCTTTTCAAAGATAGATCTTCGAAGCGGATATCATCAGATTCGTATCCGTGAAGATGATGAATGGAAAACTCCTTTAAAATTAAGGACGGATTGTATCAATGGTTGGTCATGCATTTTGATTTATCTAATGCACCCAGCACATTTATGAGAGTTATGACCCAGATATTGCGTCCTTTCTTAGGCAAGTTCGTTGTTATCTATTTTAATGACATTCTCGTCTTTAGTCAAACCCAAGAAAAACATGTTTCTCATTTGATACAGGTTTTAGAGACTCTCTATAAGGAGAAAGTGTTTGTCAATTTGAAGAAATGTGCGTTATTAGCTTCCTCTGTTCACTTTCTTGGGTTTATCGTCTCTAAAGACGGAGTAGTAGCAGATCCTGACAAAATTAAAGCCATAAGAGAATGGTCTACTCCTCGTACGATCCATGAGGCCAGGAGCTTCCATGGTCTGGCCACATTTTATAGGAGGTTTGTTAGGGGGATTTAGTACCACTATGGCTCCGATCACTAACTGTCTTAAAAAAGGGGAGTTTCAATGAACTAAATCTGCTACTCATACTTTCGAGGAGATTAAGGAGAAGTTGACTACTACTCTGGTTCTTTATATTCCAGATTTCTCGAAAGTTTTTGAGGTAGCATGTGACGCATCAGGCGTAGATATAAGTAGTGTTTTAAGCTAAGAAAATCATCTTATCGCCTTTTTTAGCGAAAAATTGATTGAGACGAAACAGCGCTATGATGTTTATGATAGAGAGTTTTATGCAGTAGTGCAATGTTTGCGTCATTGGCATCACAATTTGCTACCAAAAGAGTTCGTTCTATATTCAAACCATCAAGCTCTACGCTAAATCAATTCCCAAAAGAGAGTAGGGTATCGACACATTAAGTGGCTTGAGTTTATTCATGAGTACAATTTTGTACTCAAACACTGTGCAGGAACTGAAAAAAAAACCGCTGATGCATTAAGTAGGAAACTTTGCACTTTACAGACGATGAGTGCAAAAGTTATCAGATTTGAGCAATCATTCAAGACTATCCTACTTACCGGGACTTTGGTGATATCTATTCATATCTGACACAGGATCCTCCTATTATAGTAGATGCCTTCACCATTATTAATGGTTTTTTATTTCGAGGTACCCGTCTATGTATTCCCAATATTTCGTTGCGTGATCATCTGATTTGGAAAATGCATACGGGAGGGATCGCTGGTCATTTCGGTCGAGATAAAACTATCATTCTTGTAGATGACCGATTTTATTGGCCAAGCATTAAACGTGATGTTGCACGAGTTGTGTCGCATTGTCGAGTTTGCCAGGTAGTTAAGAGTAGGAAGCAGAATACAGGACTCTACACACCTTTACCCATGCCCTTTGCACCTTGGGAGCATTTTAGTATAGATTTCATTTTAGAACTCCCTCGCACCCTAAGGAAACATGATGCAATATTAGTCGTGGTGGATAGATTTTCCAAAATGGCACATTTTATCCCTTGCCAGAAGACTTCGGATGCCTCACATGTTGCACACTTATTCTGTAAAGAGATAGTTCGTTTGCATGGCCTTCCTAAGTCAATTGTTTCTGACAGAGATGTTCGGTTCACAAGTCATTTTTGGCGAACTCTCTGGAAGAAAATGGATACCACACTTAAATTCCTACTGCTTATCATCCGCAGATAGATGGTCAGACAGAAGTTGTCAATCGTACCTTAGGTGACTTGCTTCGATGCTTAGTGGGCGACCATTTAATCATGTAGGATCTTGTTTTACCTATAGCGGAGTTTGCATATAATAGTTCAGTCGATAGGTCTACTGAGATGAGTCCATTTGAGGTAGTTACAGGTTATAAATCTAGAAAACCTATAGACCTTCTTCCTCTCCCCATAGGTGATAGGCCTAGTGCTTCAGCAGAGTCTTTTGCACAGCATTTGCATGATTTGCATGATCATATTCATCGGCAAATAGCAATTAGTAATAATAACTACAAGTCTGCAGCAGACTCGCACAAAAGATTGTAGGAATTTGCACTTGATGATGAGGTGATGGTTAGAGTGCGTCCGGAAAGGTTCCCTCCAGGAATCTTGAAGAAGCTTCATGTTCGACGTATGGATCCTTACCGAGTTCAAAAAAAGATTGGTTCTAATACTTATGAGCTTGCGATTCCCCACAATCTCGGAATCAATCCAGTTTTCAACGTCGAAGACCTGACTCCATACCGTGCTCCATTTGATTATCCAGCAGTTATTCCAGATCTACCATCATCAGCTTCACCACGACATCGACATTTTCCCATCCGTACACCGTCTCCTCCTGCTCCACAGAAGCATCATATAGATCAGATTGAAGACATATTGGATGATGAGATTGTTTCGACTGCTGATGGTGGATATCAGCGTTATTTGGTGCGATGGCGTAGACGTCCAGATTCAGATTGCACTTGGTTGCGCACCGAAGAAGTCCAGCAGCTCGACCCGGATTTGCTCGACAATTATCATCTTCGTCATTCACCGGAGTTTCATGTTTTGAAGCCGGGGAGAATTGATGGAGATCGAGATTTAATTTGGAAATAGATTTGATTTGATTAGGATTTGGATTTTATTTTGATTTGATTAGAAGTTTAGATTTTATTGGGATTTTGTTTCTTAGGGTTTTCCTATATATAGGGGTTGTATGAAGTATTGAAGAGATGAATAATATTTTGAGAAAAATTCTTGAGAAATCTCTGGCGTGGAATTAGCTAAATCAAAATCTTTTCTCGTGGATTCGTGGAGAGTGGGCGTGGGCCTGGTGGATTCTCAAATCTCATCAGTTTTTTTCCCAATCTATCTTTTCTTCCCCAATCCCTCTAAAAAAAATCCTAATTTTCAAAACCCTAACCCTAATTTCGCCTCCGTCCTGCGTCATCACCGGTGCACAGTACAACACCCGACACATTGACGTCTGAAATATTCATTTAGTTGGGTGATAAATCATATTATTTCTTTAAGAAATTTTATACACAAATCCACAACTCATTATTCTAGGTGTGGACAAATTTCATAAAAAAGTACTCATATTTGGTATTTTCCAGCAGCAAATATACAGTCAATTTTCAGCCAATTCCAGAACTCATAACGCCATTGAATTCATCTTCAAACTTAGTATTTCTCCAACAAATACCCCCAAGAAATAATTTCTAGAGATACTACAATGAAAGCTATTAACCCATGAAATTTTAGAATTTCTGGAGAATTGTTAACCTACTAAATTTTGATCTCAGTTGTCTAGAATTGAACACAAGCTGAAATTGTATAAATTTAGATAACTTGATTGAAGAATGGAGTATAGATAGGGTACAGGAAACAAGAAAACTTAAGGGACACCTAATTTATCTATCAAAATATTTTTTAAGTCTTTAAGAAGTTAATAATAGGCATGAAAGAGAATAATTTTCAGTCCTAAGTTTTTGAAAATCTTCTAGGAGAAAAGAGAAGAAATGGTTGAAAAGGAATCTTTGCACTTGCCTTGTATTGGGGGTGGAAGAGGGAAGCGAAATCTCACCGGAGGAAGAGGATATGGCGGTGGTTGTGATACCCTATGGGTTTCTTTGAGAGTGACGAGAGAAAGAAGAGAATGAAAGAAGGTTGAAATTGGGGTCACTTCAGCCCTTGGATGAACTAAGTGGTTACAATAATAATCTTAATGTCTAATTATTTATGTTATATCCATTCACCCAGATGTTCCCTTCGATATTGTAACAAATTATGCGTATCTCAAGAAAAAATCAGAGAGGTGTTATTAGCAGGGGCCCACAGTTCAACATATTTGACCCATTCGCGTAACATGACAATACGCATAAACTTGATTCAATCCTTTCAGTGGTCAGGGATGAAGAAAATAGCTTGGTACGTGGTTAGATGTTTGGCATGCCAGCAGGTGAAGGTCGAGAGACAACATTGATTGCTCCAGCCTTTCCCCATTCAAGAGTCAAAATGGGATGAGATCGCTATGGATTTTGTAACCAGCCATCCTAGGGGTTTGAGAGGCAATAATGCCGTGCGGGTTGTTGTGGACTGGCTTACAAAGTCGGCTTATTTTATTCCCTTTGGCGTAGAACATCCCACTAAGGCCCTAACTAAGCAGTTCATGCAGGAGACTATCAGATTGCATAGGGTCCCAACAAGCATAGCATTGGATAGAGACTCCAGATTCGAGTCTCACTATTGGAATAGTCATGTGGAGAGCATGGATGTGCACTTGGATTCTTCTTAACTCTCAGACAGACGATCAGTCAGAGAGTACCACACATATATTAGAATACATGTTGAGAGCATGTATATTATATTTTAGAGGCTTGTGGAAGGATCACTTGTTTATGGTAGAGGTCTCCTACAATAACAGCTGTCAGGCTAACATCAAAATGACTCCTTTTCAAGCTTTATATGGAAGTGCAGATCGCCCATGTGCTAGGAAGATATGGGCAAGAGGAGCCTGCTCAACCCAATAATTGTTGCTCAGACCATGGATCTAGTCAAGGTGGTTCGTGAAGCATCTCAAAGTGACTCGGGATAGGCAAAAGAAGTGGACTAATATGCACCAAGGGCTGCTAGAGTTCGAGACTAGTGACCAGGTGTTCTTAGTACCCTGGATAAAAAGTGTTGTCAGATTTGGCAAGAAAGAAAAGTTAAGTCCCAAATACATTGAACCTTTTGAGATCGAGGATGAAGCGTAGGCTTACAAACTGACCTACCCCCATCTCTAGAAGGCACTCACAATGTTTTCTATGTTTCCCAACTGAGAAGGTGCATAGGAGATCAAGACCACATCTGGGACCACTTGGAGTTACAGCTTGACCGAGACCTATCTTACAAGGAGCTGTGTATAGCTGTCGTGGGTCGGTTGGTTGAAGAACCGATTCATTCCCTTAGTTTTTGTCTCTTAGAATCGATATGCACCAGGAGAATCTACTTGAAAATGAGAGGATGACAATCGAGAGCGATATCACCAACTCTTTTCTAACACAAAGTACTTTCCTCCTATTCATACTTGTGCCCTAGTAGATATCTTTCACTTAACTCTAGACATTCCACTCTTGATTTAATTTTGGGGACAAAATTCATTATAAGGTGTATAGGTTGTAACAAACGCTCTTGTTGACTTGAATAAAACATATTTTTTTTCCATACAATATCACAATTAGATTACATTTGGTTAATTTATTTATTTTAATCATCATGTTCTTGTATGTAACGGTATATAAATGAGTTTATATCTCACTAATTAAACCCAAAACCACTTAATAAGTTCTTGAAACTAACCTAGAAGCTAAGTGATTAAATAAATAATTAGGTACTTAATATTACTATTTTAACCACGTTCTCCCACTGAGTTCAGCCAAGAGCTGAAATGGTTCCAATTTCAACCCTCTTTTCTTCTCTTCTTTCTCTCATCTCTCTTAAAGAAAACTGAAAACCATAGGGCATCATCCCCACCACCATCTCCTCTTCCTTCGACGAGCTATGCGGTGATGTCCCTAAGCACAAGGAAAGTTCAAAGATCATTTCATCTCCTTTCGTTTAGAAGGGTTTCAAACACCTAGAGCCAAAAATATTCTCTTTGTATGCCAATTATTAACCTTTTAAAGGCTTAACAAATACATTTTGATACATAAATTTTATCTCTTTTCTTATTGCCAGTACCTTATTTATACTTCATTATTCAACCACTTACACATATTTATACAGTTCAGTTTGTATTCAATTTTGGACAGCCAAGATTAAATCAAGTAGCTGCATGTTAACAATTCTCCAAAAATTCTAAATTTCTGTGAGTTTATAGCTCTTTCGTTGTAGTATATGCAGAAATTATTTATTTGGGGCATTTGTTTGGAGAATAGACAGTTTGAAAATGAATTTGATGGCAGTATGAGTTCTGGAATTTAGCTGAAAATTGACCATACATTTGCTGTACGAAAAAAAAAATATCAAATGCGAGTAATTTTTATGAAATCTTGTCCATATCTAGATTAATGAGTTGTGGCTTTGTGCATAAAATTTTATAATAAAATAATATGATTTGAGCATCCAAGTGAATATTTTAGATGTATCGGGTAAAATACTATGCACATGTTACCAATTCCATTGAGCATTTACATATATACAAACTTCCATATATTTTGTGTGAAATTTAATACGGTCATAGAAGATCATGTTGTGGAGTTTCTGTAGGAATTTTATGGTCAATTATTGAGTATCTTATGATTGTTCAGTTGTTTATCACCGATATGTCATTGTTGTCTTTGTGCAAAGGTATCATACTATAGGAGTTGTTTCAGTGCCCAAATGAACTCATTTGTTCCTAAAAATTTGTACACACTTATTGGTGATTTTACTTTACGTTTTTTGAGAGTTATGGTGTGCACAAGTTAAGGTGCTACTGTTCTAGCTGAATGTAAACTTGAAATTCCTATGTTTGATAGACATATACCGGCTATTTAGCGTGTTTAGGTGGTTCCACTACTATGATATATTACTTGGAAGGTTAGATGGAGTTTCGTACATCACTAATATCTATTTAAACATATGAGTCCTAAAACAAGTTGTGTAATTGTTGGGACAGCGACATGGGCACATGCAAGGCTTAATATATTGTATAGCATGCTCTAACTATTTAACAATGTTCAGAATTGGCATGACATTATATATTTACCTAAGATTGTTTCATGATGAATATTATACATGCTATATTATGAAAACACCAATTGTTTTACATTGTTAACTGTACATGAATGAAGCATACTAGCTTTTATATGACCTTGATACTCTCTTGCATGACTTTGATATTATCTTGCAAACAATTGACACAAATACTTGATGTAGTAGAATGAAATACATGGATATATTAGTGTTATGTGATTATTTAAGTTGGGACATGGATATTAACTATTTGATGCACCAATACATGACTTGATACGTAATACATGAAAATTGATATGGCATGATATATGGATACAATAATCCTCACCCAAACTATATGTAGTACTTAAATTATATAACTGTGGGATGGGAGAACTGAACAGCGAAACCATACACATATTTCAGGAGGTGCATGTTCAGTGTTTCCGCATCCGAGTTAGGGGCCTAAATCGGTGTTACATGGACATGTGGCACGGGGTAAGTATTAGGATGTGAGAAGTGAATGACACATGAACCACTTCCAAAATTCTTGCACATGAACCCAACTTCGTTTTACAAATTTGCATTCCTATAAGTATGTCACTGTTTACACTAGGAGCAATCTAATTAACCAAATGGTCTATGACAAATAAATAATTTCAACAACAACAACAATATAATTAAAAGAAACAATAACAACAATAATAACAACTACAATAATAAGACTTAACTACGTAATAGAAATCTATACTTGAGGTCTTGCAAATGAAATCCAACAACGAGATGACAATATCCACATTGTTTTATGACTTGGACCTCCTCGAAGTTCGCAGTCTTTTTGTTGTTTGAGTGTCCAAGTTGTAAAAAATCAAAAGTTTGAAATCCAGGTAATACTAGTCTAGATCAAAAAGTGGACTTAATCCATCCACACAAAAAAAGTACTGTATTTCACGCAAATTTGTTTGATAATGAATTTAATTGCTAATTTCAACCGCATCTATAAAGAGTAAAAGTGAAAGTTTATAGATCTCTTTGGTAGTTAAGATGGATTCTTTAAGACGGATGGTTCCCAAGAAGACTAAGCTTGTGGATAATATTCTACTTAAAGAGTACCTTCAGGATACTCATCACCATAAACTTTCCCTGGCAAAAGCAAAAGTTGTCCCAAGTCCCAACCAAAAATATCACACGACTTTCTGATGGATAAACCGTTCCATTAATAGATTAACCAACCTTAAAAATACCAGTAACATTGTGTTGAGGACTTCTCATCATGTATGAAGTGTTTGAAAAGAGAATATTCACAATGGAAAACACGAGTCCAATTGATGCACAACACACCATTGTTTGGAGGACTTTCATCATGCATCATGTGTTTGAAAAAAGGAATATTTGCAGTAGGACAAACGAGTCCAATTTATGCACATGTAAAAGGTGTCCAAACCACATGATTCCTCATTTATATGAAAGTCGAGACTGATGATGTCCCTATGGGCCAAGTTGTTGATTGGCTATTAGGTGTATGTTCATATGTGCATGGATCGATACGAAGAGAGAAAGAGAGACCAATGATACATTAGTATTCTTCAAAGTGACTGACCTATGGAAATGGTTTAGCATTTTTTTTCTCTTTCCATATTTGAAGATCGTAAATAGTTAAGGTGTTATTCAGAACTTGACCTTTCAAGTGCACATAAAACCTCCAGCATGAGCTTTTGTTCTTAACCATTTTAGATGCTGCACAGTAGATCAACACTGTGCGAAGAGGTACATATAATACATTAGAAATGTTGCAGAAAGGATTTGACACTGTGCACTAACACAAATTGACGGTGCTTGTATAAGTACTAAGGTTGGGTTGGCATTCTCAGAAATTTTGTAGTACTCCAACCACCAAATTTCACTAATACCAAGTTTAAATCCTTACCAGTGCTTCCACTCTGTCAAGTATTCATTCAAATGTGTAGTATTGTGAATTGTGAAGTATTAACATTATGCTAATGAAAGGAATTGTCATGGCATGTGGATAGTAACTGTTCGGTGTAGACGCAACTCTGCACAGATCTTATTATTTTTTCCCCCTCTTGTAACAGGCATGAAAAGATTTATGAAGCAATGACATAAATTTTTAAGTTCAATTCAAAATTCTTTTGAAGACATTTTAGAAAGATTTAATAATTAAGTACCTAACAATCAGACGGCGCAGAAATGGATCAGGAAGAACTTGAGCCCAGACAGGATCCAGACTGTTTGATGTGCAAAGGATTACCTCCCACTCAGCTAAGGCAGACGATATTATGGTATCAGCATTGTTATATGCATCCTGAAATAGTCTACAAATATATCAATTCAAATCCAAATCCAAGCAAAAAGATAAGTGTCAAGTCAACTTACAACATCAATATCTGATGAAAGGCCAACAAGTTCGCAGAAGGCTAGTAATGGAGCAGTTAGGAAAAATGTAAACTGGCTTCCATTGTGTGGTAGATCAGAAGATATTGATGATTGTTTCTCAGGTGAAAGAAGCAAGGCAGCTGCTTCTCCCCTTTCCGCACCATGTAGCACCTGGATAGTTAATCAAAAAGCTTGAAACTTGACACTCATTATAAGCCATAAAATAAAGAGAACTAATGGGAGGAGTTATAAAGTATTTCTTGGCACAGATTGGATCAATTTTAGATATCTATAGTACAGAAAATTTCAAACATACAAAATAATAATAATAATAATAATAATAATAAACATCCAAAACTTGGGAGTCATTGTACAGTCCATCTGCATCACAGGACTCGTAAAGTCTACAATAGTTTATAAGATAACCTTGAAGAACATAAAGAACTGCACCTAGAGAAAAAAAAAAATGGTAACAATTCCAGTTAAAAGGTACATAAAAGGCTCATAATTCTCTTTTCCGCAGTTACTGGAAATTTGAATTTTTAATGCAGAAAATTTTCATTGTTAAGTAAAATTTTATCTGGTTCAAAGGCAGTGTGTGATGATTAGAATTTCTGATTTCTACAACAAGTAGCCTGATGCTGATAGCAAAGAGAATATGCAAAAAATAAGGTTTCACATGCAGTTTAATCACTAACATTGATCATCTATTTTTGCACCCTACTTTAGGAGGCCTTCACTCTTCACCTTTCCTGCAAACACCAGGTAACAGCTAATAATTTGCAGACATATATCTTGCTTCCGCCCTTAGGAAACATCAGTATTGCCTGCTAGAATTCAATATCTATGGCGATGGAGTGAGGTATAAACCAGCAGAATCCTTAGTCTGAAAGGAATAGAAAACCTTGTGCTACGTAAAAAGCCATATAAAGCTAAGAAAGATTCTTTTCAACTCCAATAGAAGTGAGGGAAGAGAAAAGAGATTGACGTGGCAATTAATTCGCATTGCTCAGACTTGGTCATGTATGAAACCAATCAATAATAAATCAGGTAAGAAAACTAAAAAGGATTGACCATCTCCCTACCAACTCTTGCTCAGTTATATGGAGCCTACCTGACTAACCCAATTATCAGCCGGGTAAGATTAAATTAGTAGAGTGGTAATAGTAATTACTCGAGTTAAAAAAAAAAAAAAAAAAAAAAAAACACCAGAAAGAGAAACAAACCAGCTGCAAGGTCAGCCAAACACCACATAATTTACTTGCATGCAATTGTAGTGCTTCACAAATATTTTAATGCTGGCTTAAAAAAAAAAAAAAAAAAAAAAAAAACAAATGTATGAACTTCCCACATATGGTCAAATGGTCCAACCATTAGACCAACTTGCCATCATTATCAATAAAACAATACATCATATAATTTTTTGTACATAATTGGACCAAGCCAGCTAATTCAGGCTGCAGCCAAATCCAAGTTGAAGCCATTTAATAGCTAGATCAGTCAAGTTGAATAGATTATTAAGTGTACCCAACTCGTCCTGGATGGACCAAGTTGGCATCGGGCAGGTCAAAAACTGCCACCCACATGCACATGCACATGCACATACAAGAACATGCATAAAGTTAAAGATTTGCAACTTTGTGCTGACGTCAACCTGCTGAAAGGGAGAGCTGAATTTCAAGAGTTTGATCTCCTTTGAGAGCCTTTTCATGGTTGCCATGCTTCGCCCTTGATGAATCTTGAAATCCTCTTTTAATTGTGTATGAATGTCGAGCTCATGCAGTGCAAACTACATGTTCCTTTTGGTCCCATTCCGTTGAGTTTCAAATAAATAAAAAGAAAAAAGAAAAATAACTAATCTTTTCTTCCTTTTTTGACAACAATTGCCAAGCATACCTCTGTAGACAATCCAAGGATTTAAGATATCTTGGATGACATTGATATATATATTATATGCTAGTAACATCATATAGATTCTGCAGAAAACCGTAACCTTTGGTTTTTGAAACACCCTCACCTAGAATCTGGATAGTGAAATGCCATCAACATTTATAGCATTTTTCTATAAATATGCTAAGCCTCTAATACACTACCAATAGTTAAAATAGTTTATAATTAACTACGAATTCCTCCCTTGAAAAGGATAACCATGGTTACATTATGAATTCATGGAAATCATTATAAACTATACCAACTTTTATCTCATACCCGACATGGGACTATTAGATAAGGATATTATAATTTTGATGCATGGAATCACTCAGATTCAAGCTGTTGCATATTCACCGTCTATAAACTCGAAGTAGCTTTAACCGACACATTTCCTTGAAATTAGATTAGCTATGTTTAGGTTCATAATATAGCAGAAATTTTTGTTCATTTGGCTCAAGAAGTTAAATGAAGACCCTCATTTCAGGAATGATTTTGAAACCTAATAGACTCATGCACATAATCAGAACTTGTTTTTATTGTGTTTAATGTGTAAATTATTTGTTAGTTCACGATAGTTCATATTGACTAAAGAAAACTTGCTATTGACAGTTAAGGACACAAAGGGCAAAACATGAGCGTGTGTAGGTTTGTGTTGGCTGACCGTGTAGAAAGGTTCTTTTGGACTGAGAGATAGCAAGATACGTAAACAAAAGTAATGTGGATGGGGTGGCTGTGGTAGTGCAATTCGAGTTTGAAAGTCATTACTTCCAATTAGCTTACTAGATTCCAAGAAGCACAGTACACTTTAGAATTCTGAATTATAGTTAGCGTAATATAAAAATGCCAAAAATGGTTGACCCAAACGAGAAAATTAGAAGTTCAAAAAGTGATAAAGCAAAATTGACAACTAACACTTTTTCTAGTACATTGAAACACATCTTTGCACACATCAGTCCATCCACATATTGTTATTGTATATTTTAATTGATTTATATTATGGGTAGCTTCATGAATTTGCTAAACTTTCTTGATCAAACTCACTCTGTTAGATGCAGCTATTTGAGGTTTGGGAGTGTGTATTCATTCCAATGAGATCTATTTGTATCCTTGCTTTTCATGTTTTATAACACTGGATTTTCTAGGTTGGTTAGCTAAGCCATGACTATCATCTGTATATCATTTTCTTCCCTCTCTAGAGCAGGGCACCTGGGGATTAGGATGGGGTAGAGGAGCACAGTGGGTAGTGGGATTGGAATAGCCCTGGTAGCCTTTCTTCCTGTGATTACATGGGATTTACCCAGTCAGACATTCTAGTTATGCTAAATTATGAGCATCTTGTTATATATGTTGCCTGCAGATGGCAAGACCAGCTAGATTGTTGTAGCTCCATTAATTTGTCAAATCCTTCCAGCATTCCTTTAGGGACACTGAAGCTGTCGTGTGGCAAGGTCGTGTTTCTACTCTAATCCATATGCATTCATGCCTTAATGTTTAGGTGTCTTGTAGATATGTTTTGTAGTTGCAAGCATCTTCACCATCTCACTTTGAAACTTTTAACTTACTATACACTGGTTGTAGATATTGTAGGTCATATTCATGAATACTAGGTTACTGTAGGCTGTTTATTGCATCTTTATAGACTTACGATTCATTAACTTCTCTGTAATCATCTAAAAAGCAACCTGAGACAGTTTTACAACGCTGCAGGGTAATAACAATGTGCTTAGTGTCATAGTACTGGATTATATCCATTGGAGAAGGAAAATTCCGAATTATAGTTAAACCAAGAGGAGATCATACAGTTTAAGTGAGAGAATAAATTTTAAGTGCATAAACAGTACAAAGAATAAAAAAGGGTACTTAAATTCAAAAACTAAATATTGGCTATGCAGCACATGTAATGTCTATCTTAACGCCATGTCCATGTCCAAAATCTAAGCAACACAAATACTTAGAGGGTTGATAGAGTTCAATACTCTTCACTCTTTTTTGTAATACATATCAAATCTCAGGCACCCATTAGCACTTGTTAGATATATTTCTGGACTATTTGTCAAACACTTCTTCTATATTTGCACATATTTAAACATAATTTTTATTCCAGACAATGCAATATCCAATTTTTATGTCAAAAATTTAGATGAATGGTTTATATTCAAATAGAGTTATAAAAGGTGCCCAAGATGAAGCCTAGGCAACGTGACCTTCAAATCTCTTTATTAAGTGAGTGTCTGGACAGCTCTAGGCTAGGAGACACCTTAGAACGTGTATAGACCTGCTTAGTGTGTTTTGTAACACTTATTAAACCATGAAAATTAGGACAGCTCTAGGCTAGGGGACACCTTAGAATGTGTATAGACCTACACCATGCCTTTTGTAACTCTCAGTAAAACCTAAAAATTTAGGACATGAACATAAGAAATGGAAGTTTACCACCCCTATGAAGGATTAAGAAAGATGAAAATCCAAGATCTATTATTAATATATAATATGTGAAACGCTAATGCCTAATAAACGTCAATGTCCTTTTTTTTTCTAGGTTTTACTGTGGCAGCAAGAATGCGGAAAATATACATACATGTCTATAACTTTTTTATCTTAATGTCTGGCATTTCTCCATATAATAGATTTTGGTGAGATTCTATCTCTGTTTATCTAAGTTGTATCATGTCCGTGTTCCACATCAGCACTAATCGGAGTAAGCTAATCCACTCCGACCCCTCAAATCTTAATCTAGTTCGTGTATCAATTCATGGGGCATTCCACTCTGGATCATAAAACTGATGATTCAAGTTATCAAAGAAGAGACTAACAAATAATTGATTCAATCAGTTATTTTGGTGTATGTAGTGTCAGTAACTTACCTTATTTATAACAAACTTATTTGTCGTTTTAAGACTTGCATCATGGCTTTAAAGTTTAGAGTTTGAACTTCAACCACAATCATTAAAATTGTGTCAATGTTTTTTATTAAAGCACTTCATTTTCTATTTTTTTAAAAAGATGAAAACTTCTATTATCATAATTCTTGGTTTTCCATGTCATATATGTGTCTTTTATGGCCACATACACAAAAGAAATGCATGCATAATTATTGAATGAAACTAGTAATGCTACCAAGCATACCATGTCTCTGAATATCAATTCAACTAAGCTTACCACCTTCACATTGTGTAGTGCTCTAAATTGCTTATCACATGCCCGCAACTGTAACCATACCAAAAACAAAATTGTACCATGAATTTGGTTACACTGGTGCTAATGGTACAACTGTTTTCCATCAATGAAAAGTCTCAAACGTGTTGGAAGTAAGAATATGTCCCTCTGTGCTTATTTCCTTAATCATCAACTTTAATATTTAACCCAAAAGGGAGTAATGAAATTACTTTTCAGATAACCTTGCCATTCTTTTAAACAAAAAAAGTACAGGTTAGATTTTATCATTAGGTTTCTCAAATTTATTACATTAAACCAAAGCCTAAATATCCACAGGACCACAATCACTTAAATCATGTAGCGAAGTCCCTCATCGTTGTTATCAACAAAATAATAAGTGTTGGAAACTAAATATGTTATAAGGTTCCTGAAGTTATTACAATAAAGGCAAAGATTCAGTATCCACAGGGCCATGATCACTTAAATTACGTGTTAAAGACTAAGTTTTGACGAACCTGCCTTGAATGCTTGGCTACTGTCGCTATCAATAATAAGGAAAAGAGGCCGCCGCGTAAAAGGAATTAAATCTTCAGGATACATAATGTTTAAGCCTGAAATCAAAAACACTTTCAGACTTTTAGTATTTTAAAGAGGAACTGTATGTAAGCAAAAAAAGGATACTATAAATCCAGCAAATGAATCAATATAAGATCCAACTAGGGTCATAATTATTCAGAAAGACCCTCTAAAAAATTGAAACTATTTATCTCATGCGGTTATATGAGGAACACACCACCACTTCCTCGAGAACCTAGATATAGATAACCTCCTCGATCACTTGAATCTCTCCCATCACAAACAGGATCTTGGGGAGGTGAATCATCCCATTTATGGCGACCCCGTGAAGCAGGATGTAGTTTTGAGGAGTTCAATGAAGTTCCACAAGTGTCTCTTTGAAGGCCAATACTGTGATCAGCTTTTCCTGTAAAGGTATCAGTGGAACCGTTTATCAAGAAATATTATGTTAAACAGGTAGCTAATTATAGAAGTAGACGAACAAAGAGCTAAACCTGAAGCTGATATATATACTAGCAAAACGCTATCTGAGAAGAGCTCTTCAATAATTGTTCCAAGGACCTACAAAATATGGTATACAACCTTACTTTTATGTTCATACAAACTATATCTCTAAAAACTAACTGCATATAGAATACAGCAAGCATAGATATGTACAAAGATACAAACAGGGTATGATTCCATATTTTGATATTTCCCTGGTGCTTCAAATTATTTGCGTTTTGGAATAAATCTCTGACTAATATTTTACATTATCACTATGCACTAAGGCCATGTCTGGATGTCCACCAAAATCAGAAAATTACAGATTTTGAAAAAATGATTCATAATAAATTTTTAGATGAGTGCTTAGTAGGTAAGATTATATAAGGTAAATATCTTAAAATCATGATATTAAAAATTTCTATTATGAATAGAAATTACAAATTTTACAATTCTCACTCATGTGTACATGGTTTTATTTCCTATTTTATCTTACAATTTTCAAACCAAACAGTCCACCGATATTAAGATCCCCTAAATCATCTAGCTTTTGAATATGTGAAAGAAAATTAAAAAAAAAAAAAAAAGCTGATTTTATAAGTCAAACCATCCAAACAGCAAAATTAGCAGTAAATGGAATTTGGAACCTAATAGCAGATTAACTCACTTTCCAACATTCAAGTTAGATAAAAGCCTAGTGCCTCTGTTATAATTAAAGGATTAATTCAAAATACATAAATTTGTGGGCCGAAAAAATGCAAAATGAATGTGCCCATAGCATACTTTTTAAGCTTTTTTTTCCTTAATTGGAAAACACACAATATACAATGTCAATTTACTTGCCACTCATAGCATGCACATGAATGTATTTTACTGATTGCACCATTACCTAATTATATTTGTTTCTGGCTGATACTCTCGCATATCCTTTCGATGAGGTCTTCTTGGGGTAGCCTTTAACCAAGAAAGACATGAGAAATAATCTATATATTTTAACATTCTTATCAACCATTCATTGGAAGGAAGACCTGAGTTACTCACTACACTTAAACAACTCCTACGCCATGTCAATAGACTTGCCACTTGTGAGCACTTGCTTCCTATATCAAGCGTCGTATCCTACGAGGTAGCTAGTTGAGACCTACCCCACCAAGATATCATTTTCGAAGGGGGAAATCTGCATGATGCTGGAAATAACAGTTTGCATTCAACTTTTTTTTTCCCCGTCTTCCCATCATTCAGTTCTGATTTTATGGTTCCAATCTCCTGATTATTTACATAAATTCTTACATTTAAAGGTGAACAGCCCTTTGTGTGGATAGCTTCCTCAAAAATCTTGCAGTGTCATATTAAGCACAAAACAAGAAAGAATTTTCATTGAGCTGATGTGTAAAAAGAATGCTTTATATTACCAAAGATACGATACATGTTGCTTTAGCGGCTGCTGACGTTAGCAGGCACAAGACCACTTTTAACCATAAGAGCATCCCTTACCAACCAAAAGCCGATGCAGGTGCAGGTGAAACAGCTAAAGAGCTGCTTTTCATCCTCTATGAGGAGATGGAGGCTAACTGAAGTAGGCCCATTAATAAATTTCAATTTGGCATGCTTTTTAAGTAACAAAATCTCTATTTCTACCTTCCATGTTATTCTCTCTTTCAATGATCACGAAAATCCCTATATTTGCATTTGTTTTGTTCTTTTGTCTCTTTTCAAAAAGAAAAAAGAAAAAAAGAAAAATCTCTAGCTCAATGATCCGTCTTCCTTTTCTCTATTTTTTTCAAATTATCTTTACATAATAAAACCTAGAAATTTGTTTGATTTTTGTTGCTCTAATTTAAACGAGGACGACCTTTTTTGTATTATTGTTGTTAGTTTTGATGGTAACATGGTTATATTTTTTTCCTCTCCAATGTTGTGAAAAGATTTGGTGCATCTTGGATATAAAAGACGATGATGCTTATGCCATCAATATTCATCAACTCATTTTTTGAGAAGTTTGTATTTTATATATTTTTTTGATTTTTTAAGGATATGGTTTTGTACATTATTCTAATATGCAAATTAAATATATGTAATATAAATTGTATATATATTAACTTTATTTTTTATTCAAATATCCACCCATTTTAGCAACCACTAAGAAGGCACATAACACTTTAGCACTTAGTGCTACCTTGCCTCTATGCTACATTTTCTTTTGAAACACTGTGTATGACTTGACAAATCTAACCTATATGACTTGAGAAATCTAAACTAATGATGGAAACTAATATGGAGCTCCAAAAATTGGGAGAAAGTATATATATGCATACACACACAATCTTAATACTTTGTTTAATGAATATTTTATTGCTTACTGCCGAATTATGTCAAAATCAAGGGAAATGTTAACGAGAATGTCTTCGAAGATGTTGCTACCCATATGCACACTGTATACAGTTTCTTCCGCTTTATGATGACCATGAATTTAGGGTCAGTTTCCTCTATCTCTCAAATCAATGTGTATGTTCCCTAACTACAAATTATTGCAAATTCTATTTTAGTAAAAGAATTTCCTCATTCTTCTAATATTTGAAGTTATCTCTGAAAGGCTTAATGAGATTTGTAATTACTTCTGCTCAATAAATAATATACAAATCAATGGATGTATTTCCCTTTACTCATTTTCATAATAGCAATGACAAGCCTAATCTTTGTAAGCCAATGATAACAATCTTGAATATACTTCTTGTTCATGTATCCATTGGGACATATGAAAATACACAATATCAGATCAAAAATTTAAATTTTCTTGAAATAACTTGTATGAATTCTAATTTTACATTAAATATACTCCACATGACTTGTTTACAGAAGCATTTGTAACATGTTTAATTTGTATTAGACTCTTCCAGATCTCAGTTTGAAGATATTGAGATGAGTCATCGTTTGTTTATGGATATAGGATGTGCCCACTCTCTCTCTCTCTCTCTCTCTCCCACTCTCTCTCTCTCTCTCTCTCTCCCCCACAAAGATGCCACACTTTGGATATATCATACTGAAATAAATTTGCTGCAAGATTCCTCTATGGGTATATGAAATTCCATTAATGGGGTTTATGTGATCTTCTTGAGATACCAGTTGTTATTTCATACTAGTTCGAACATATGAATAACCAATCAGAATTTGAAGATATCATACTTTTGTGGATTCTTCAATAAAATTGTACAGAACTAAAT
Organism: Dracaena cambodiana; assembly: GCA_036321105.1. Taxonomy (NCBI): domain Eukaryota; kingdom Viridiplantae; phylum Streptophyta; class Magnoliopsida; order Asparagales; family Asparagaceae; genus Dracaena; species Dracaena cambodiana. The sequence goes on along the minus strand of JAYEPQ010000010.1, from coordinate 44,026,139 downwards.
GCCTTATGGTATCTTTACATTTTTCCATTTTAAATCAGACCACGATTAGTCAATTTAATGTTGCAGTAATTTGGAGGTAAAACAGATGCAGAAATGGATGTAGAATTTTGGCAACCTTCGGATGCAAAGCAGACCCCAAACTTGAACCCGCTGAATTCAGTGCCCTAGACCCAGAGTTGAACACCACAACTAATTATAGTTATATCCTAATAGGCATGGTTTCCAGCAGAATGGGACTATTGACGAGACCAAACATAAAGCAATTAGGTCAATGCAAGACCAAACCATCAATGGGCTCAAATGCGGTCTATAATCTACACAGGCACAAAGATCCAAATTTACTTCCACTCATCAAAGTAACTTCCATTTATAGTAGTTTCAACTGTGCAGAGAAATAAGAGTCCATATGCATCACCTAGGGTTAGTGACAGGCCCTGTTAAGGGGAGCAAGTTGAGAGATACTCATTTGTGAGAAGAAATTAACATGGATCAGTGTTCTAAATATCGGATTCCGGTCATATACCGGTCAGCCAAATTACATACCGGATACCAGATACCGGACGGAATATCGTGATATGACCCTAAATAGTGTCATATCGGTATCATACCGGTTAAAAAATAATCATATAATTGGGTATATAGAATATATTAAAACACATAAAACAAGTTTATGGTACTTATATGGACTTATTTGCATTCAACTTATGAATTTGCAGATACTATTTAGAATGTTCGCATATGCACAAAGCGACATATAATCATAAAATTAAAAAAAATAAGTTTTCAAGAAAAAAAAGTGATTCTATAATACAAAAATAATATAATTTATAAAAAAAAGTTCAGTTATGTGCACAAAGTTGTTACTAAAAAAATTTTGATGAGCAATGGTAGCAGAACTAACAACTCTCAAATAAAAAATTCTATGATTCAGGAATCCAAGAATTACTGATTCAGGAATCCAAGTAGAACTGACAAACTCAAACACACAAGCACACAAATGCCAATGAACTCAAGTCATTGATTCACACTGAATCAGTGATTCAATTCACTGATTTAGTGTGAATCAGTGAACCGAACCACTGATTTAATGTGTTCATATTGAATCAGTGATTTGATTCACTGATTAACACTAAATCAGTGAATTGAATCACCGATTCAGTATGAATCATTGATTCGAGTTCACTACATAGTCACTGGCCGAAACCCTAACTTGACTGCATCATCAAAAGTTCCAAACTGAAAATTCTTAGATTCTTTTATAATTTAAAAACTCAAACACAATAATTACAATCACAAATTAAATTAAAAGAAAATTAGACTGAAATTTAAAGGAAAATTACAATTACAAACACGCGACTTACCAAAATTGAAGGTCGACGATGCTGGAAGGCACGCAAGAGGAAGAGGTTAGATCGCCAGCGACGGAAAAAGAGAGAGATGGCGAGGAGGAAAACCTAGTTTCGATTGCTCAGGACTCGATAGAAATGGCGAGGGACCGGGAGAAATGGTGGTTCGAGCAGACGAGGAGGATGGAGATCCGGAGAGACGGTGACGAAAGCGGCAGCTGACGGAGAGAAGACGACGGCGACTGGGGGAGATCGATCGCTCGACGAGGATCAAACAGAGGGAATGAATTGAACAATTTTTTTTTTTTTTTTTTTTGTGAATAGGGAAAGATTCGGGTTTTAAATTTTTCCTATCGGGTTGGGTATAACGGGTTAACGGGTTTCAACTACAACGGCAATCCGTTAACAAAAATCCGATAATTAGCCATACCGGCCGATATTTTACATACCGAATACCGGCTGATATATCACCACATAGCCGATATATCGGCCCGTACCGGTCGAAAACGGGATGCGATAAAAAAATCGACATCCCGTATCGTTTCTTTGTAAAAAGCGAGATATCGGCCGATATACCGGCTGATATTTAAAATAATGACATGGATGTAAACAACCAGGACCACATGGTCGCACCATCATAAAGAAAGTGTCAGTAAAATCTCATCTTTTCAACCCACGACCTAGTTTTCCAACCTAGTCAATCTTCATCCCAAGTTTTGAATTGCTCGGGAAGATGGATATATATACATATATCACATCAACTGAGAGCCCCCCCTCCCCAAGTCCCCGTGTCATCCTTTTCCTTCCCAAGTTTAACTATGGCGTGCTAACATACTCACCTTCCTCCAACATATTTTTCATCACAGAGTATTGTCTATCAGTACTACAGTGTGTCAAAATTATTTAGTGCATCACCCCACCCCCCCCCCCCCCCCCCCAAAAAAAAAAAAAAAAAAATGTCAACATAGTTGTAGTCTTGCAGAAATCGAATTAGTTGGGTAGGCTTTTATTTCAAATACTTTGCTAAGCTATGAACAGGTAAAATATGAGCTTTCTCCCGTCGAAAATGCTTTTTCCCTTTGTTACAATCCCTTTCCATCTCTTTGGATGCCTCCATTTGCACTGACAGATCCACTGACATGACTAATAAGAAACAAATCCAGATCTGCTCATTTGAAAGATTTAAATTAAACTATGACTACTGCTATCTACTGTTATCTACTGCTACGATGCAATCCCTTTCGGGTTTGTGATTTGCACAATTGTGCCTAACTTTCAACTCACAGCTTCATGTCTTAAAAGAGATTAATTAAGATTTAACCAGTGAATTACTGTTAAAGTTATTTTAAATGTATTGCTTTAGAGATAGTGAGTCATCTAGTTTGCATAGTCAATGGTAAATACTGAAAATACTAACCGAAATCAAGTGCAGAACTGAAGGATGATAAAGGATAGCCTTGCAAGGATTAGGGGGCAAAGATGAATCTATCATATCTGCAGCAAGGTTTATATCTATCAGTCCAGATGCACCACTATGATCATTAATAGCACCATTATCAGTTGGTTCTGCTCTAGGCATTTCATAGAAGGACCCGCTTGGTTCCCATTCCAAGCTTTGAAGCATTCTGTAAGTGTCCAGAGTAAGCTCTGTGAACTTGACCTGAAATTTCAAAAAATATGAAGTCCAATAAGAGTGACACAATAAGATATAAGAACTTAAGTTTGTAATTAGCTAATTGTACATTCAGCATATCTATATAAAATTAGAAGATTTACAATGGAAAAAACAGAGACAGTAAGGGCTCTTGGTTTTGAAATATAAAAAAGCAAACCAGCAAACCTCATTTCTGTGATAGCTTATCAGCAAAGCATCCTGCAGCTTCAACAACCTCCTTGCATGGAAGCGTTTAATATATGGAACGGATGACGGATGGGAATCAAACAAAAGATTATATCTCAAAGGCCTGGTACTTGAAAAAGTTGCATCACCTTTCAAAAATCTGACAATTTCCTGTAGCACTTGCTTCCATTCTTTAAAATTCGTCCCCTGGCAAGCAAAGAAATTATAAGAAGAAAGGATCGAATCAACAGCAATTCACAGATAAAGCACATATAAGGTGTAGATGATAGAGTTCCACAATAAAATGACGCCTACGCTGCTACATGTTAAAGGTGATTGAAAACTTTATAGTTCCTGAATCCTACTAGTCATAAATTCCAATAAATCTCAACAAATTATAAGGTCATATATGGGCCCTCCCTCCATTAAGGACACTGTTTGTGTTTGAACAAGGTGTTAATATACTGGATCATACAATACAGTCCAGGAAATTTAGTGTTTGACCTGGTCCTATTAGTCACGGACCATTGTATCCTAGAACTATCTGATGGAATTCAAAGACTGTCATTCTCCTGACAATAGCTGACTCACAGAAAATGTAGACACAAAAATAAGGAAGCACCCTGAGCATGCATTGAGAATCCATTTCTGCAATTTTTACATTCCTTCATTGAGGTAACGGACAGACAAACAGTTTTTAGCTGTTGCCTAGCATATAGATAACTCTCAGTTGATTAGTGTGCGAAAGAAAAGTTAGTAACCCCCCCACCCCCCAACAAAAAACCCTAACCTCATTTAGGGCATGAATGAGGTTCGCTGCTCTTTCAGCTTGCACTATCTCCTCCATGACTTTCAAGCCCAAGGTTCGATTTCTCCTCTCTTCATTTTCAATCTTCTCGATGAAAATCTATTTGGTTTTTGTTCAAATATGCAGTCTCACTATATATTTCAATATTATCCATTCCGCTACCAGTGATCTACTAGTTCTCAGATGTTTCTACCCAACTCTCCCCCTCACACAGATAATTTTACACAAGGGAGTGATGATGCTGAGCTACAACATCTTTGTGCAAATCCTTCTTCTGGTCAACCTTGACCATGAATAGAACCTGAGCTCCTTAAAACTCAACACTATTATCCCCTCTCCCTTTGATGCTAAAAGTTACCCCCTACTCAAAATCATCTCACGAAACATATATGCCTCACCTGAAAATCTTTCCTTACTCATTCCCACGTTGCAGTATAATTGCCTTGGTTCTTCAAATGATTCCATTCAATGACCAAATTCAGATCTACTAACTAAAGTAAAGACTAGAAAACTCACTGGTTTTGACTATTGCTTCTACTTTATAGCATAATTACCCTAACTTCCCACAGTTTAAGCCTGCGAAAAAACACTAGTGATTGAATGCATTCAAAATTCCCCAAATTGGAACAAGAAGAACCCATGACACCAGGGAAAAAAAAAAAAAAAACTCTCACTCCTTACATCTGACCAAATCCAAAATTGAAATACCCATGTCCCCAGACCTGCTTTGTTCATTCTCTGGTACCGGTTGCAGTATTATTGCTCAGCTGGTCCTTCATTTTATTACATACAATGGCCTACATCAAATCTACTTGAAAAAAAAGAAAAATGGAGGGCAAGATACTAGAAGACTTGCTGATTTCAACTATTGTTTATAGCATAATGCCCTATTCTCCCATTTCTAAGCCTGAGGAAATGCTAAATTCCTTCCTATTTCACTAAATTAAAAATAGCAAAGAACCCAAGTCACCAAAAACCAAAAGAAGCAGAGTTTAAATTTATTTAAAAAAAAAAAAAAAAATCTATCCACCAAGAAAGATAAATCTCTCTCCACACTACCTGGTTTCAACTGTTTTTTTTTTAACATAATTGCCCCATTCTCCCATTTCTACTTGTTTGGCTAAATTTTGTTCCTACCTCACCAAATTGATACAGTGTTCAATCCCTCAAAAAAAAAGTCACCCATTTCCCAGAGATCAAAACTTTCACCAAATCAAATAAACTCAACCAATTTCCCCAATATCAAAACTTTCTTTCACCAAATCAAACAAACTCACCGGAAACGAGACCCTACAATCGTCAATCAAAGCCCTCAACCTCTCCACCAAACTCTTGACCACCTCCTTCCGATTCAACAGAAGTGCCACCACCAGAAACCTCGCGTGGAACCTCAGCTCCTTGCACCTCAGCCCGAGCTCCACCTCCCCCTTGCCCGCCGCCTGAAAATACCCCCGGCTCAAGATCGCCTCGTAGAAGACGTAGGACTCGACCAAGAACCTCGCCTCGCTGGTGCGGAGGTACTGGTTGTAGTAGAGCTGGCCGATCCGGGAGGCGATCTCGCCGATCTCCCAGCGGCGGAGGCCGGAGGCGAGGAGGTGCCGGCGGTTCTCCTGCTGGAAGCGCCAGAGCTTGGTGTAGGCCTTGAAGGTCTTCTTCAGGTAGAGGAGGTGGTGGGGCCCGCGGGCGTGAGGCGGGAGTGACTGGGTCTTGGAGAACTTGCGGTCGGCGGAGTCGACGAGGGAGCGGAAGTGGCGGTAGGTGGTGTCGGAGGTCGAGTCTTCGCCGGCAGCGGCCATGAGAGAGAGAGAGAGAGAGGAGAAGAGAGGAGAGGGGGGAGAGAGAGAGAGAGAGAGTGGAGTCTGGTTTGGGGAGCTGGGCGAGGTTTGGTTTTGTTATGGGGAGTTTCTAAAGGAGCACACCATATTTACCATATGGGGGTATTTACTGGTTTGTCCCTCAAAATCTTTATATATTATGATTTAGTCCTCAAATCTTCATATTTAAACTTAGTCTCCAAATCTCTTAAGTTACTACAATTTAGTCTCTCTCCCTAACTTCTTTTAATTTTTGATATGATATTATCATTTTACCCTTCCTTATTCATTCTTTCTCTTCTTTCTCTCTTCTCCTCCTCTTATCTTCTCCTTTTCTTCATTATTCATCTTTTCTCTTCCTTTTCTCTTCCTCCTCTTCTCTCTTCCTCCTCTTTTCTTTATTGGAAAAAGAGATGAGGAAGAGAGAAGGAGAAGGGAAGAGGAATAATGAAGAAGAAAAGAAGAGAGAGGAAGAGAAAAAATGAATAAGGAAGGGTAAAATGGTAATATCAAGTCAAAAAATAAAGGAAGTTAGGGAAGGGACTAAATTATAGTAACTTAGAAGATTCAGGGGACTAAATCCTAAATATGAAGATTGAGGGACTAAATTATAATATATAAAAATAGGAAGGACAAACCAGTAAATACCCCTTACCATATTTACTGGTGAGGCTTAGAATCTTAGGCGGGCTCACTAAGAAAAATAGTGTGCTCCTTTGGAAACTCTTGTTGTGTGGGGGGACAGGAGTTTCCATAGGAGCACACCACTTTTCCTAGTGAGCCCACTAGATAGTTTTCGGACTTTCAGTTGGAAAGTGTGCTCACTAGGAAAAATGGTGTGCTCCTCCGGAAACTCCCGTTATGTGGGTTCTTTTTATTTTGTGGGGACCTTCGTATTTGGGGCAATGGCAAATAAGTAATTCTTTAGTATTTTAAATTATTAAGACTTGTTTAGAATACAATTATTATTGCTTTCTTTAATTGTACTTAGATTTTAAGATTGTATACTTGCAAGTAGGGTAGCAAGTTATAATCTATATTAATAGAACTTGATGCAACTTGTATTAAATTGGAAATTGCAAGAGTTTCCAAATATTTTTAAGTTTTAATTGATTATTTTCAAGAGTTACGAAAAGTACTATATTTATTAACAATATAATTAATATTTGCAAATAAGATATTTAAGTTGAGATACTCATTTGTTTTTCTCAACTACAATTATTTCAAGTGCGTAAGTAGTTTTAATTGCAACTCTAATTCCAACAAAAATAATTGCAAGCTACCATCTTTACGAGTTGCAAACAGTAACTATACACTCTGTTAGCGAAAATACCTGGAGAAATTATCTTCAATTATGATTTTATTGATAAAAATCAGAGAAGAAAAATCAACTTATTTTAATTAGAAATATGAACAAAATGTCCATGAATAGTTTAAAAAATAAGTTGTTGTTATGAATTTATTTTAAGTGAAATAAATATTGAAGCTCGAACTTAGAAAGATGTGATTTGTCTAAATGCTTTACTGTTCTAATATAACATTTTAATATAAAAATAGTTTTTCCAAGTGCAACCAAGTTGTCAATAAAAGAAATTTCAAAAGGAGTATACATACTATGAAAATTTTAGACTAGCTAAAAGAATTCACGATCGAGTCAAATCAGAATTCATAATCGAGTCAAATAAGAAATTTCAAAAAAGGAAAATGCTTACTATGAAAAGTCGGGTCAAGATTCAAATATGTTATCTCAAACTTACAAAGAATTCATAATCGAGTCAAATCCTTACAAAACTATTAAAGTTAAGGAAAGTAAATCTCTCAAATAAAATTGAATCTATCCATAATATAAAAACAATTAAATTTAAAATTGGGTACCATTCTCTTGTGAATTTTCAACTATGAGTAACTCTTTCTTCACTTTCTTTAAAAGAGAAAGGACATTTTTTTCTCAATTCAAGGGAATCAGAAACTTCTACTTTAGAGATACTCATAGAGAAATTGAATTACTTTTTTCAATGAAAAACTAGGAATTGCATTTGACAATATATTGTTCGGTTTAATATTTATTTGAAAATCAATAGTAGTTACTTACATTTCTTTCTTAGAGTAAACAGAAAATTCACCGGTCCCTTCACCGCCGCTCAGTTTGCCCAATAAAATTATTACACGTGGCGTCATTCAAAAGGCAGTTAAGGAATTTTTTTTTTATTTGTTAGCTTGAGTAGCGCCACGTGTAATACCATCTAAGCAACGGTGAAGGAACTCCCTTTATCGCCGATGAATTTTTTGTGTTTTCTCTTTTTCTTATATACCGCCAAATAATGGCCAATTTGATACAAATAAATAAGAAAAGAATATTTTCTGTCTAGGCTCACCAAAATTATAGCAAGAAATATATTTGTATATTTGTAGTGAGATATGAGAATGCAGAAGGATGAGCAAGAGCACATAAAAATCTAGAAATCCTATTGTCCTATTGAATTTTCAACATATTATCATGGGTTGCAACTTTCTCATTCCATGATTAAATTTAATTTTCAGATTAGTTTAGGAAGCTGTGTTCATTGAATAAGTAACAATTCTTTTTAAGGGTGAGCAAATAAAACTTGTTTTAAGGGTAAAATAACATTTGTTAGTATAAGCATTTATTTGGTGGACTAATTTAGTTAGAAAACTAAATTATACCTCATGTGTGTATTCTATTGAAGTCATTCAACTGCATCAAAACTCCGAAAAAATTTTATGTTTTAACAAACTTTCTACAGGTTGAAGGTCTATTTTAGACAGAAATCTGACTTTTATACAGTGGTATTATTATTATTTTTAAATCCGCAATTAAATGCGAGTGGTATTATTATTTTTTTAAATCCGCAATTAAACGCGTGCCGGCAGGATTTGAACCTGGGTTACTATGATATCGCATTGAAAGTCCCTATTACTGCATCAAAATTCTGAAGTTATGTTTATTGGTTTGTTTATTTGTCATTCTTTTATTGAGTAAGCCATGCAACTCTCTCTTTTTTTATGAAAAAATAGTTTCTCAAATATGAATGATTATTATCTTTAATGGTATCACTCTTATCTAATCTATAGGAGGTTCTAAATTCGATTTTTGATAGAAACTCAATTGGATAATATTACAAAACTATGTATGAGTTTTTTCCCCCTAGAACGTGACCTCAATGACTACATTCCCTTATAACGAATACCAGATACATCCTTTATCATGAACTCCACAAGTTATTGAGGAAAATTCTCGTGCTAAATAACCTTCACATTCAAAAGGGATCCTTCACTAACAACTAAATTAGCAAATATATTAGCTTCATTCACGTATGAAGAACACAAATTTCATGAAAATAACTATTCAGTGTACGAGCATTTTGGATGAGAGAGTGATGAGCGATACTGGTTGGATGTATAAACAGAGTTTGGATATCCTAGATATTATTTTCCAATGTTGTCCAGAAATATAATCCATCGCCCAAACAATTGCCTCCTACAACCCTTGAATTTAAGCTTCTAATACTGAAGCACAAGCAATCAGTATACTGCACACACTAGTCAGCACCCCTTTGTCATTTCTTACGACAAATCAGGTCCTAACTAATCCTTGAGCGCAAGACTCCATAACACCAATCGAGCCACCAAGGACTTGGGAGCAAGTCATGTAAGCCTTCAAGAATTTCATAGGGGAACAATAGATGGAGGAATAATCAGAATCCCTTCTGGACATCCAAATCTCCTTGGTCAAAACAATTGCCGAACCGGCAAACCTTTTAGGAGCATAAGGGTTTCGAGTCAAATACTATCAAGTTCTTCCCTCTCGTATCTCTCAACTAATATACGTAGGAACTATTTGAATAAACTCATGTTCCATCATGAATCCTCAATTATAAATATTTCTTTCTCCTGAAGAGAGGTGAAGGATTTTTCTTCCGATTCAAAAAAATCATAAGCTTAAAAAACAAAGAGAGGCAAAGAGAGACTGTAGCCTTTTTTTTTTTTTTCCCTCAATCAAGAACTAGTTACAATACACTTTCTTTCCGACGAAATAGATCCGAGATCTATCTCAACTGAATCTCTTATTTACTTGTTCTATGTGACACTCTCTCTAGTTTTACTCATTCAACACTTTTGCTCCATGTCTGATCCAACAGATTTTGTAACAAACAACAAGTATTTTTAAAAATATGTGTGTGAGTTTGATTAAAAAAACTACCAGGCATTTTTATTACTTCTCTAAATTGAAAAATAATGCAAGCTAAACAACATCTTGTGATATGATCATTAGCATATTTATAATATTAGGGGCTTTACATTGGCAAATCCAAATATTATTATTTCCTCTTTGATATGATTATTAGTTTTAATAATTTTTCCATTGATTGCTCCTTGCCTTTTGCACCCAATCGGCTTCCACCATTATTTAAATCCCACCAATTATCATTTCATCAGATTGTTAATCTAATCCTCATTTGTTAATTATTTCTTTTCCCTATATCAAACTTTTGTTAAAGAAGGGTAGTACTTGAGAACTTTAGAAATCTTGGAAGACTCCCTGATTAAAAAAATTAATTAATTAATTAAGGTATAAAGCAAGCTTTAGGGTCCCTGACAGCAAAATTTGCAGCCAGCCTAGCGATGTGGGACACGTGTACAAATGGGAAAGCAGAGGAAATTCTATTTAGCGTTACGAGAAAGATTTAAAACTTTCAAATAATTACAAATTTGTTATTATTTTTTTGGGTATTTACTGGTTTGTCCCTCAAATATTTCTATATTATGATTTTGCCCCCCAAATCTTCATATTTAGGATTTTGCCCCCTAAATCTCATAAGTTACAACAATTTTGTCCCCCTCTCTAACACAGTTAAATATTTGACCATTTTACCCATCTTTTCCACTTCTATTTTCCTCCTCTATTCTTCTTCTCTCTTCCTCCTCTCTTCTCCTTTTCTTCATTATTTCTCATCTCTTCTTTTTCCTTAACTTCAATTGGTATTTGTTATGGATTGTGTGTATGATCTCCTTAGGTGATACCAATTGAAGTTAAGAAGAAAGAAGAGAAGAGAAATAATGAAGAAAAGAAGAAAAGAAGAGGAAGAGAGAAGAAGAAGAGAGGAGGAAAATAGAAGAGGAAAATAAGGGTAAAATTGTCAAATATTTAACTGTGTTAGAGATGGGGACTAAATTGTTGTAACTTATAAGATTTTGGGGGCAAAATCCTAAATATGAAGATTTGGGGGGCAAAATCATAATATATAGAGATTTGAGGGACAAACCAGTAAATACCCCTTATTTTTTTATCAAGTTATCTTTTAAATCCTAAATCTCTAATATTTCTTAAAAATTTAAAATACTTTCATTTGCCTCCTCTATTCTTTCTATAAAACCAAATTTTTTTTTTGCTATTTAAATCTTAAAAAAAAAATCTCCTACAAACTCATCAATTTCCTAACTCTCTAAAATCTTTATATTCGCATTCCTCAAAATATTTGTAAGAATTTTTAAATTCTTCAATGTAACAAGCAAAATTATGCTTTAGAGTTTGAACTTTTAAAATAAATAGAAAAATCCAACGTGAAATTGTTGTCGGAGAACAAATCTAAAATACGATTTATATTTTTTTTAGTTTTTAATTTGTTTTTGTTTGCAATTTATTGATACTAATTTTTCGTTTGTTGAGGTGAAACGATCGTCACTGATCGGGTATTAATATCCAACCAAATTAATTTCTGATCGGATATTTTTTATTTGGATATTAATATCTAACCGAAACAAGCAGACGAAATTAGAAAGGAGAAGGAGAAATGGTTAAATTTGAGAAAAATTTTGAATATAGAAAGTAAATTGTTAATATTTTGAAATTAGATGTCAAAGCAAAGAGTAATCTGAACACGAAGAATAAATATTTATTGATAAATAGAAGGTGTATTTACTGGTTTATCTCTCAAATCTTTATGTATTATGATTTTGTCCCCCAAATCTTCATATTTAGGATTTTATCCTCCAAATCTCATAAGTTACAACAATTTAATCCTCCTCTCTAATTTTCCCTAACACAGTTAAATATTTGATAATTTTATCCCTTTTTTCCTCTTCTATTTTCCTCATCTCTTCTTCTTCTCTCTTCCTCTTCTATTCTCCTTTTCTTCATTATTTTTCCTATCTTACTCCTCTCTTCTCCTTCTCTTTTCCTCCTTTCTTCTCCTTCTCCTCTTTTGGAGTTAATTCACATTTTAAATTCATATAGGAAGATAGGAGAAGAAAAGGAGAAGAGAGGAGAAAGAGAGAAGGAGAAGAGAGGAAGAAGATAAGAGAAATAATGAAGAAAATGAGAAGAGAGGAGGAAGAGAGAAGAAGAAGAGAGGAGAAAAATAGAAGAGCAAAAGAGGGATAAAATGGTCAAATATTTAACTATATTAGAGAAAGGGACTAAATAGTTGTAACTTATGAGATTTGATAGACAAAATCCTAAATACGAAGATTTAAGGGACAAAATCATAATATATAAAGATTTGAGGGACAAACCAGTAAATACTTCCAAATAGAATTTTCTGAAAGCACGTGAAGGTACGAGTGTGGTGACGTGAAGTGAGCTGTACGTCGTACGGTGTACGATGTGATGGTCGAAATAGACGGTCTGGATGGAGCCAGACACTGCAAAAAGAAAACAACTCTATTCAAGTGTGGGCTGGAATAGGAATTTTTGGGAAAATGGAGCTGTTTTTTTTTCAAAAATCTGTCGTTTCTTTTATACTTCTGTTTTGTTCCTTTTGACTGTGGTCTCTGACTCTGTTGCTTTTTTTTTTTTCTTTTGTTAAATAATAGTTTCATTAATGACTGTATTTTGGCTTAAATAAGAGAAGTACTTTGATTTTTAATGTTGCTAATAGAATCCCAATCAAGCAAACATGAGAAAAATAAACATTATGTGATTCGGTAAATCAAATTCTATGAACACAAAAGAAAGATTTATAATAATAATAATAAAGTTTTTTTTTTTATCTCAAGTACTTGGAATAGACTATATGAATCAGAAGAGAATCACGCCGAATCGATCACGTTGATAATCCTTCTCTATTTATTCATATTAAATAATATATCCTCATTTAAACCTCTCGAATCCATATCTTTTCGTATCACCTCTATCCATATTTTCTTCGGTCTTTTTTTTTTTTTCGCTCTTTTAACTTGTGCTACGTTGATAAGTTTTTATTGTCGAACTGGAGTATTTGTAGGTCTATATTGCACATATCTAAACTATCGTAAGCGATTTTCTCGCATTTTCTATTCGATAAAGGCTACACCATCAAGAAAACATGGATTAATCCAAATATCTTCCTCTTTATGAGAAGAAAAAGATTAATACAAATATCTTCCTCTCTAACCTGCCATAACTCTCTTTTCTCATAATAGACAATCGCTCATTTATCTCCTACAATACACACAGTCACACACACACACATATGTATTACCATAGGTGAGCTGCCGGTTCAGAAAAATTTACATGAGTCAGCAGCAAAAGTTCAGTAATTTAACGATTTTTCTTCAATTTTTTTAAATTAAGATCGATACCTCCTTAACTTCTCTAAAATCAAATTTCATAAATTTTGGAGTTCATTTATCTTTTTAATCAAATCAATACAAAATGTTTTATTCATCGAAAACTGTTAATTTTGTATTAACTTAAGGATGACCATATTAAAACTAAAACCCAAAAAATTGGGCATGAGTGAATCCTAAGGGTTCTAGATCATAATCCGAAAGAATTAAAAAAAAATTATTAGATATAGTGAAAACAAATTGCAGTTCATGTAACTTGCGTGAGCTGTCAGCTCATTTCTATTATTCACACACACATATATAGTGTTACAATTCAAATCCTATCAGGATCATACTATTATTATAAAAGTGGTGTTCCAAACTGACTATCTGAACAAGTCGAAATCGGGCTCATTGTGATCCAAATCACATCTGGAGACTCAACAATATGAGATACAAACTCAACATTTAATTAGTTTATCTTTTGAAAATTTTTAAGGAAAGTCTTTTGACTCATTTGAGTTTCAATTTTGACATGGAGATTTCTTTAATAATTTGTTTGCTAATCATTATCCTAGATTATGAGTGACCTTAAATGGATGAGCTAATTTTACCGGATTTAATTTCTAGTTTTTTATTTTTCCCCTTCACCAATTAGAATAATCATCAAGATTGCCTTGGTGCGAAACTTTGACTAAAATTCTAAGAATTAGAATTTCTCCTCCAAATATTTTAACTTACTTCACTTTAGTTTCCCTGAGTAATTTTTGACACGAATTTCCCGTTATATCCCTGAAAAGGAGGGACATATCAGTTATTTTCCTCCCTTCACTCTTCCTTCTCTTTTTTTTTTCTTATTAGGTTCGCTCTCCATTCTTCTCCTTTCTCTCTCTTCCCTTCCAGTTAATCCAATGGAAAGGGAAATCCAATAAGAGGAGGAAGAGAAGAAAAAGATGGAAAAGGAGAAAAATAACTGATATTTTCTTTCCTTTCAGGGATATGAAGGGAAATTCAGGCCAAAAATTATCCAGAGGGACTAAACAAAAGTAAATTAAAGGATTTAGAAGACTAAAATCAAAATATGAAGATTTTACGGACTAAAGTCTAATTTTTAAGTAAGGGACCGATATGTAAGAACCAAAAAAAAAAAAAAAAAAAGCTTGGTAACGAATTAATCATAAAGTTAAAAGTTTTGTTATTCTAAGGTTGAAACTTTATAATCTGAACTTAGATTGTAAATAATATTTTGACTAAACATGCTAACAAAAAAGCTCTGGCATGAGAGAGGCCGTTATAACTTAACACCAACTATAAAACATTACTTTTGTAAGCTAATAATCATAAACCATATTTGTTTGGATGGATTTAGTAAGATATGATAATTACTTTTTGCCGAATTTTAACCCTCTGATATTTTTGTTCCTGTTATTTACTTCTATACACAACCATTGCCCTTTATCAATCAAAACCACTTTGATTTTTAAAATCTTCAATTTGATGTGGCAACTCCCATCGATGAAAAGATACAAGAAAATCATTTATGATGGTTTGATCATGTGCAACGTAGTCATACAAGTGCACCAATTCGAAAATGGGAGTTTATCAATATAAGACAAGTTAAAAGAACGAAGAAAAAACCGAAGAAAATATAGATGGAGGTGATACGCAAAGATATGGAGTCTAGAGATTTAAATAAGGAGATATTACTTGATAGAAATGAATGGAGAAGGAATATCAAAGTGATTGATCCGGCGTGATTCTTTTTTGGCTCATGTAGTCTATCCCAAATACTTGGAATAAAAGACTTTGTTGTTATTGTTGTTCAATTTGATGCGGCAAAATAAACACAATAATTACTTGAATAATAATTAATTCTATATTGATTATCCTATCATACAAATACAAGATTAAAAGTTATAGAAATGAATAGTTGTAAAAATTAACTATTCTGAAATTATTACTAGTGAACCTTTTCTCTAGTGTAATGACATCGCTCTCTCTCTCTCTAATATACAAGAGATCTCGATAGAAATTTAATTTGGATAAAAAAAAAAGTATATATGAATTTTATTAGGGAAAAAAAACTATTCTGAAACTACTAATCATATCATTTTTTTTCACTCGCTTACCTCGAATTCCTTGCAAACTCTCGCCTTCTGGCATAAAAATGTTAAAATTTTAAACTAGTTTTCTTTTATCAGATTAATAAATGAAAAGAGAAATAAAAACTTTTTATAACTCTAGAATTATTGCATATTTTAAGCTTTGCATTATATTTTAGGGGTATTTTCGTATATGTCTCTTAAATCTTTAAAAATTAGAATTTAGTCCCCAAATTTTCATATTTAAAATTTAGTCCCAAAATCCTTTAAGTTTCTATAATTTAGTCCCCTGAGACTAAAAAAACGATTTAGTTTAGGGACTAAATTATAATAACTTAAAGGATTTGGAAACTAAATTTTAAATTTGAAGATTTGAAAAACTAAATTCTAATTTTTAAAGATTTAAGGGACGTATATGTAAAAACCCCTATATTTTATGGCACAACAAACAGTAACAGATCCTTATCGTATTAGGCTTGGCATTAAAATATCAAATCCTTTTCATTTCAAGAAAGGAAACACCTTTCCCCAGTGAGCCCTGTTTCAAGTCACATCACCTTTTTTCAATTTACAAAAAATTCTGAGTTCGACTCCTGATGGGGATTCAATTTAAATAATATTACCATATATTTATATATATATATATATATATATATATATATATATATATATATATATATATATATATATATATGTGTGAGTTTGACTAGCAAAAAGAAAAAAAATGAAAGAAAACACTTTCGATCCATTTGACCTGCATCAGGACCTTGGAATGTTGACTATCTTTTTCTATTTCTCTAGGACAGGTAGAGTTGTTTATCTCCAAGGTTGTAAACATCAACTGGTTGATGTCAATATATGTCACGGATATCATATCAGATTTTGAAGTATTTGTCGTAATATAAGTCTTATAATATCGATGGCAATATTTTCAGTGTTAACCTATATTTTCTGGGCATATGGATATTGTCAAAGTTAGATGGGAAAGTATTCTCTTTTTTCAGTTTCAATATATGGCAATATTTTCAGAATTCAAATTTAAGATCTAGTTCATGTCCGAATTCTTTAGCCCCCAGCTAACTGAATGGGTTACATTGATTCTGATGAAAGTATTCTCTTTTTTGCTAAAACACTCTTAAAGACTGTGCTTAAATGTCAAATATAAGTTATTTTAGGGTGTTTTCTAAGTATGTATTATGAAGTGTTATGGTGGTGGTATGTATTTTGAAGTGCGTTTGAAGTATGTACTGGTTTCTTATAAGCTTCATAACTATAAAAGACAAATGTACCTTAATTTGGAAAGGTAAATGATATGAAAGGGGGAGTTGGAACGAGGAAAAAAAAAACAACAAAATTTTCAATAAAAAATTTTAAAACACTCCAAAACGTCAAATTCTAAACGCTCCAAAACACCAAGATCTGGAGTGCTCTCAAAAGCACACTCGGTGTTTTGGTTTGCTCTAAGTACTTCTCACAATACTTACCTAAAAACTCGTAAGTAGATGTTCAAAAGAAAACTACGTATGTAACATATTACTCCAGAAATAATTTAGAACATTTCAAAAGGTATGCCAAGTATGAAAAAGACGTGCAATACGAGGACTTTTCATGAGGTCATCTGTAACGCCCCCACTTCGGCTCTACCCTTTTTTTTTTTTTTTTTTTAAAATGGGCGACATTGCTTAAATACTATAAATAACCCAACAGTCTCATGATCTTGGAATAATCGTAACTACTGCCATGTCAAGATGAATAACTATGTCTGAAACTGAAAGGATTTCATTTATACAGAGAGTTGATTACATAAACTGGCACACTACTCTAAATATTTACACAAAAGAGTTAAATACTACAAGTTAAAGCAGTGCCCAGTAAAAGGAAACAAGAACAAGAAGTGCAAAATACCCAAATAGTATTGTGCTAGTATCCTCTACTCGACCTGGTTGGTGAAGTAAGGATCGTTGTCTGGAGCAATCTCCCCTTCTCTACTTTCGTGATCTGGGCTTAAGAAAACCCAGGGGATTAAACCTAGCAACTAACACAAAAGCAAGAAACAAGTGTACTATCACAGTACAAATAAATAAAAGAATAAATAAATTGCGTTGGTACAAACGTATCCTAAGAATACTGAAAATGAATTGAGTAAGACTATTCATTCAAATAGCAGAAACAAATCATGTAAAGGTGACAAGTGTAAAAGAAGTAAATATTAATCATGTTGCATGTAACCAGAACTATGTAAGTCATTCACAAGCTTCGTGTAAAATTTAACAGGTCTATATCATGTTAGTGTTGGAATTGAAACTCAATGATGGATAAGATAGCGCGCAGTTTCTCATATTGTACAAGTGCCCGTGCATACCCGGGACCCGGCCTCTAACTCATGGCGCTGAACCATGACACACCGCTAAGTGCTATAAGTCAGACCCCGTTAAATGAAACAAGTAACGGGTATCACCCATATGGTGACTCATGTATCAGACGGTGCTTCAGTACCACCCAGTGCTGCTAGTAAAAGGCCCTCAGCACCTAATCAAGAAGTTGGCCAACAAGATCCTTGTACAATACAGTACTTATCTATCCATCATGTAGTTTTTCCTATGTTAGTAATTCATATGATATACGTGAATTAAATGAAACACGTGGACTTTCATGTCAAATTGTATACATATCATTTCACAAGAATCAAGAGTTTAGGAATCAAGATTTGGAATCATGTACACATATATCATAAGAATACTTCATATCATGTAATAAGGATACTAGAACTTATTATCATGTCTTGTAATAAAGATACTAGAATTTGTTATCATGTCGTGTAATAAAGATACTAGAATTTGTTATCATGTCGTGTAATAAAGATACTAGAATTTGTTATCATGTCGTGTAATAAAGATACTAGAATTTGTTCTCATGAATAATCTTGCCTTCATGTATCATGTTGATATTCACATGTCATGTTATCATAAATCCGCGAATCATGCCAAGTGTATAAATCCGTGTTTCTCTTGAACGCGGAGTTTTTACGCGAGGTTAAAAATAGCCAAACGCGAAGCTGAAAATAGCCAAACGCGAAGCTGAAAATAGCCAAACACGAAACTGAAAATAGCCAAACGCGAAGCTGAAAATAGCCAAACGCGAAGCTAAAAATTGCCAAACGCAAAGCTGAAAATAGCCAAACGCGAAGCTGAAAATAGCCAAACTTGAAGCTGAAAATAACCAAACTTGAAGCTGAAAATAACCAAACGCGAAGCTAAAAATTGCCAAACGCGAAGCTAAAAATTGCCAAACGCGAAGCTGAAAGGTTAGCTCCGCATTCTGTTGTGGAAAATCCTATTTACTTAGAAAATTTCCACTGCCAACATCCGTAAATCAGGCTAAGTATGCAGATCCGAAATGATGTAGAATTATCCATAAAGAAAAATGAATCATGTACTCATAATACAAATCAAATAATTTCCAAGAAAGATCATACTTGCTACTTGCATTCAAATACAATTCAAAGAGAGAACAAGAATAAGGTGATACTTGCCTCTATTCCCTTTAATCTCCTCCTTTGTTTTAGCAAAGCCTCCCTTCTCTTTCCTTTACTCAACGAACTAGAAGAACCAAGGGTAAAGAGTGTTTTTTATTTTGTTCTTTTGATAAGAATTCTCTTTGAGAGAATAAAGTTATATATATATACCTAAGGGCATTTTGGTTACCTTGTCCTCTAGCCTAGTTCTATGGCTTCTTGCATGCATGACAAATGTCAACTAGAGTGCCACCTCTCACTCTCTTCTAACAACTCATCCCCACAAAATGCCAAGCAGGTGCCCTTAGAAATTAAATTTGAAGGGTTATAGAAAGAAACTTTTGACTTGATAATTTGTAATGATAGTTTTGGGGTGTTACATCATCCATTCTACTTTTGCCCCCAGTGGCTGCATTCTAACGAGATCCGGTGCATCAGTGCTCGTATCATGGCACTAGTGATGAGCATCGGTCGGTTTTTTTTCCAATTTGAATAAAACCAAACCGAATCTATTAGGAATAGAAATCAAATTGTGAATAAAATTTATTTAATAATTATAATTTTTAATTATTTAGTAAACATATCTTTCAAGATATCTAGTGTTGGATTTATTATCTATAATATAAATATATATAAATATATGAATTTATATATATATTCGTACATGCTTATATGTATATATGTATATATATAGAGAAAACAGAAAATTCTCCGACAGTGAAAGGAGTTCCTTTCCCTACTGCTCAGGTGACCCAATAAAATTATTACACGTTACATCACTTAAGATAACAAATAAAAAAAATTTCCTTAACCACTCTTTGAGTAGCGCAACGTGAAATAATTTTATTAGACCACCTAAGTGGCAGTGAAGTAACTCATTTCATTGCTGTTAAATTTTCCGTTACTTATATATATATATATATATAGAGAGAGAGAGAGAGAGAGAGAGAGATTGGTTTCAGTTCGATCGCTTTCCAAACTTTTAAAAAAAAAAATTTGGATTAATCAGTTTTTTGATTTTAACTTAACTCTGCACAACAGCCCGACTCAGATTGCTCACCAAACACCAACTCGTGCAACTCACAGCCAATGACGGGACCCACCCGTGACCCGCCACGTACCCGTCTGCACAAGGGAAGACAATCACAAGCTCCAGAGTCTGCTCAGTCCCATGACACCAACCGTCCATCAAATTCGACATTTGTCCTCTCAAACCGAGATTTAGAGAGAGAGAGAGAGAGAGAGAGAGAGAGAGAGGACATGCTAGCTGACACCTTTCACTCAACAATAGACCTGCTCCTTTGAATTCTTGAGGAAATTGGAGCTGAGAGTTGACTTAGGAAATTAAAGAAAGAAGATTTGAGATGAGACGACAACAACGAGACACCCAACCAGTCACCAGATTTCTGGTGGCATGGCTCGCTTGTCTACATGTGCATGCTGTCGTGGGCCACTCGGAGTTGAAAGGGGTGATTCAGGCTGTCGTTAGATTATTTATTAGTTTATTTATTTTGACGGAGAGAGAGAGAGAGAATTAGGTGGCTAGCACCTAGCACCAACACCACTTGGGAGTTTCCAAGGGAGCACACTATTTTCTCAGTGAGCCCACTCAACAACTTTTTAGCCAGACCAAAAATACACTAATGGGCTCACTCGAAAAAATAGTGTGCTCCTTTAGAAACTCCCCACCACTTCCATAACAAGGGATCCGCCAACAGGTTAAATTTTCATTCAGTTTATTTAAAATTTTGAATTAAAATAAATTTTTTATTTATCTAATTTATACTATAGCAAATCAAAAATTGATTTATATACCTTCTTATTCTCATTTCTACAGAACATATGCATGAAGCTTATGTATCGAATATTGAACTCTTATCGACTCGATAATTTAAAAGAGTGATCATTCAAACTAGTCGTAAGTGTATGGTTTATCGTCCATTCCTAAGCAATCTTACTTTTCATTTTTATTATTCTCTAACATATATTTGCATTCATAAGTATCTATACTTTTCCTTAAATCTCAATACGATGTGGTGGATGAGAATTGACCGATTCAAGAGCCAACTTTTTTATTCACTCTATTCAAAATTTTAAATTAAAAATAGAATTTTTTATTTTCCTAATTGAAAATTTTAAATAGGACGGACACAAAATTATCCTTAGACCAACCAATTTTCATTTATTATTGCTAAGGATTTAATCTATATCATAGGTCTTTTAAAATCTATAATCATTGATATAATGTTGTTAAGTAGGTTTTAGAATCTCCTATTCATATTTACATCCGTTAATATCATGCGGTTGTGATTCATGTAAAAAATAATCTCTAAAACATCATCATTAAGATATGATATTGGACATACTTATGGGCCAAATTTTGACCATTCCTATATAAAATTTTCAATTTAAAAAAAAAAATCGTTCTTAATTCAAAATTTTATATAAAACGGACTAAATTTTGTCCATGAGCATGTCCATTACCATCCCTAATCATCATACAATCTTATGAAGACTTAATGTAAAATAGAAATAAGAGCAAACTATTTGGAATATGGTCAAAGATGATAATGGGCATGGGCAGGTTCAAGGACACTTTTTAACCCGTCTTATTTAAAGTTTTGAACTAAAAATGAAAATTTTATTTTTATAGTTCAAGAACTTGAGTAGGACAGACAAAAAAATTAGTTCTTAAACGTATCCATTCTCATCCCTAAATATGGTATTAGTCAAACTATCTCCTAAAGTTATGGATGATTAAGAGAATAATAAAGCCAATAATTAAGTGTAAAGAACATATTCGAACTCTTCAATCTTGGATCCTGGAGAAGTCAAAAGGAGGAGAAAAAAGAAAAGAAAAGAAAAGGTAAAACAGAAAAAAAAAATAATAAATAAAAGAAAAGGGGATGATGGAATCAAATTAGAAAAAGCGAAAGTGTAAAGATGATGGGGAGCATCATAGCTCACCCTAAAATAAATTATACAGTAATATTAATAATGGATCGTATTATCTGGCTAATTTTTGGTCCTTTCTGTTACAATTTTTGTTCCGAATAACACATACACCAAAATTTACTCATGAACTTGTCCATTCTTATCCGATGCAAGGACCCCCACCCCCACCCCCACTCTCTTTAGTGTGCCGCCCCAAGACCCACCCCAAATTATTAGAAGGCCTATATAGCATGTTCCAAATTGCCGAACCATTTCAATTGCGTTGGTTTGTTCTGTCGACTTCTAATAATTGCTCTTGCTTTACATGCTAGCCGACTCTAGGGCCTCGCACGGAGGATAAGAATGGACGTGTACAACAAGTAATTAGAACAATAAAAATTTTATTTTTAATTTAAAATTTTAAATAAGACAATTTAAAAATTAACTTTTGAATCTAAGGCTAATTCAAACAGGAAAAGATTGTGGTTTGAAATCTTTTTATCAGCAGCATGGTGCGTGGTGGGTTTTTCTTTTCGAATTAATTTGTAGGACTGCACCAAAACATTATATTACATAATTCTCAATTTTCCTTCTTTAACAATAATAGCAACAAGTAAGCAAGTAAGCATTTTATCTCAAGTACTTGCAATAGGCTATATGAACCAAAAGAGAATCACACCGGATCGACCCTTCTCCATTCATTCCTAACAAGTGATATCTCCTCATTTAAACATCTAAAATCCATATATTTTTGTATCATCTCTATTCATACTTTATTTGATCATTCTTTCGCTTTTTTAACTTGTCTTATGTTGATAAGATCTTATCGTCGAACTGATGTATTTGTAGGTCTATATTACATATTATCAAACCATCGTAAGCGATTTTCTTGCATCTTCTCATCAACGACGGCTATACATGCCTTAGCACGAATATTTTCATTTCTCACTTTATCTCTCCTAGTATTGTCGCATATCCAGTGAAATATGCGCATCTCTATTACACCTATCTTCTGTGAATAATGTTTCTTTATAGCCTAGCATTCCATGCCATATAATAAAACTGGTCTAATAACAGTCATATAAAATTTTTGCCTTCAATCTTAACGGAATATTTTGATTGCATAAAAATCCCGTTGCACTCCTCCATTTCAACTAGCCAGCTTATATCATATGGTTGACATCACTATCGATTTCTCTATCATTCTGAATAATAGAACCCAAATACTTAAACTGACTGCTCATTTGTATCTCTTGCCCGTCTAGTGTTATACTATTATAGTCTAGAATCCGTCGTTTACTAAATTTATACTTCATATACTCTATTTTAAACCTACTCAATGTAAAACATCTACATTCTAATATGTCTCCAAAACTTTAATGTGGCATTTACCGTCTTATCAACTAAGACAATATCATAAGCAAATATCATACACCAAGACATCTCATCATAAATAGCTCTAGTAAACTCATCCATCACTATAGCAAATAAGAACGGTTTAATGCAGATGCTTGATGCAATCCAATTGTGATAGAAAAATCACTTGTTAGACCGCCACATATTCTGATGTTGGCCACTACTCCATCATACATGTCCTTAATTATGCTAATATACTTGATGAGGACTCTTTTATTCATCAATATCTACCAAAATACTTTTTGTACTATCTTATCATAGGCTTTCTCTAGGTCAATAAATACCATATGCAGATCTTTATTTCTCTCTCGGAATCGCTCTATAAGTTGATGAAGTAAATAAATAGGTTCTGTCATCGATCACCTCAACATGAATCTAAACTGGTTCTCCGATATATTATCAGTCTGCCTCAATTTATGTTCAATTATCCTTTTTCAAAGCTTCATAGTGTGACACATGAGTTTTATTCCGCGATAGTTAAAACAACTCTTAATATCATCCTTATTCATATATAGAGATACTATGGTACTCTTCCTCAAATCATTAGGTATTTTCTTACTTTGTCAAATCTTGTTAAAAAGATCTGTCAGCTATCTCACACCCATCTCTCCTAAATATCTCCATACCTATATAGGAATCTCATGTGGACCAACATTTTTTCTTAATTTCATCCCCTTCAAAGTCTCTTTTACTTCAAATTCTTTAATTTTGTGCATAAAACTACAATTTATACTCTCACACTGAATAATAAGGTCTCCCAGATTTTGAGTAAAACTAGTATTATATAATCTATCAAAATAATCTTTCTATTTTTCTTTAATCTCTTCGTTTTGAACTAGAGCCTTCTGATCATTATCTTTAATACAATTTACAGTACATAAGTAATTAGACTTTCTATTTCTTAATCGAGCAATTATATATATATATATATATATATATATATATATATATATATATATATATATATATATATATATATATGTATATATATATATATATATATATATATATATATATGTATATATATATATATGTATATATATATATATATATAGATATGTATATATATATATACATATGTATATATATATATACATATGTATATATATATATACATATGTATATATATATATATATATACATATGTATATATATATATACATTATACATACATATATATATATATATATACATACATATATATATATATATACATACATATATATATATATATACATACATATATATATATATACATACATACATATATATATATATATATATATATATATATATATATATATATATATATATATATATATATATATATATATATATATATATATATCCTTTTATACTTCTTTATTGTCCAATTTTTCGTACACTTATTTATATAATTTAGTTTTTACATTCCGAACAGTTTTCTTAGCCTCCTTGGCTAACTAATATCTCTTAAAACTTATTCCATTATTGTTCTTCTTTAAATCTCTATAAATGTCCCACTTGATCTTAATAGCATTTTTAACTTTCCATTCTACCATGATATGTCCTTACATGGTGGAGTATTGTCCCTCAATTCACCAAATAAATCTTTAACCACCAACTTAATGCAATTAGCCATTTTGTTTCATGTTATATCAGGAGTATCATAATCCTTCCAATTTGCTTCTTGCACTACTCTACCTACAAAAACTTTTGATTACCTTCTAATTGTCAACACTTAATCTTAGAATCTAATTTATACTTAATATTTCTAAATCACTTTCTAATCTGAATATCTAAAACTAAGAGTCAATGTTGGGTTACTACACTCTCACCTGATACGACCTTGCAATTGATACAACTTCATCTATTTACTCTCTTAATTAAAAAGAAATCTATTTGGCTCGCACTCAATCTACTTCTAAAAGTAATTAAGTGAGAAACTCTTTTTTTAAACCAAGTATTTATTAAAATCAAATTATAAGACAAAATAGAATCTATATTTAAGTTACCTGCTTTATTTCTTTCTCCAAAACTAAATCCTTAAAGTACACTATCGAACCCATTACGACTAATTCTTATATGCCGATTGAGATAATTATCAATAAATAGTTTTTATCTAGCGGGTATTGCTAGTACTATTTTATCTAGATTCTCCCAAAATTAATACTTACTAGATTTATCAAGACCTACTTATGGTGCATAAACACTAATGACATGTAATACCCCAAAGTTTGTACTGTCTGTATTCCCTTTTTGAGTCCGATCGTGCCAAATAATGCTACCGAAATCAATTTTAGATACGAAATAATTTTCGGTGGACGTAACTTTAAATTCGCAACTCCAAATGATTTTCGGTCTTCGCGATTATTAATTTTCTAATACCTAGGATTTTTAAAAAAAAATTCTTGCGAGCCAAAAAAATATTCCCAAATTTATTAATTTAATAATATTAAAATTATCATTCTAATTATTTTGAAATTTTAATTCTTTTATCCAGACATCGAAACGACAAATAGACATTTTTCTAATATTCCTCTCATTGAATACTATGTCCTATATGAATTTAGTAGTATTTGTAAAACGTTTACCAGAACCGTAAAATAATAAAATATTAAATAAATTAGAAATCTCTTTCGACTTACCCCCAAAATTCAATTAACTTTCTTAGGGCATACCCACTCTAGAGTTGGTCATGCACCATCAACATAAGAATTAGGTTGGCACTTGCATGGACATGTGCCTTTGCATGGAGCTAGAGAAAGTGATAAGGGTATGTGATTTTACAAAAACGCCCTCGAACATTTATACTCTCACTCTCTTCACATTCTCATTTGATTGCACCCTCACTCCCTCACATTCTCATTTGATTGCACTCTCACTCCCTCACACCAGAACCAAGCAACAGAGAGAATGAAGAAAAAAAAGAAAAAAATAAATAAATCGAATTAAGGATCGAGATAAAAAAGAAGCAAGTAACACTGCTATTCTTGGTTCATTTCTTAAAAATTTTATTTAGTTTATATTTATGTACGTAATTTATTTGGTGAATATTCTCAGCTCATATTTTGGGCTATTATTTTGTGAATATGTCCAACTTACAATTTGGACTATTAATTGATATTGAAAACTGAACCGTATTATTTGGCAATTTGATAGCTGAATTCTAAATTTGAAGATGAAATAATTTTAAGTAGATAATTTGATATTAAACTAAAATTTGAATTAAATAATTTCTTCATTTGATAATTATTTGTTTATACTGGTAGCAGTATGTGAATGGTTTTTAATTTTGACAGTACACACAAATGACAGTTGTGATACTAAACTAAAATTTAAATTAAATAATTTTATACATATGGGTAATGGAATAATTATGATAATAATATATATATAAACCATACAATAATGCAGGTGATGGATTTAATAAGTTCACGATTTGTAAGTTGGAATTATTATTAAATAATACAACGACTTATAACTGGATACAATTTACAACTACTATACAGGATAATTCTGATATTGAGCTAAACTTGAATTAAATAATTTGTATTTATTAATAATATGTTTATAATGCAAGACAATCTCGTGTTATAAATTGTGATATTTGTATTTATTAATATTATGAATAATGAATATATTTTTGATATGCTAGATATACAATGACATGATCATTCTGAGAACATGAAGACAAATTTCTTATATTTTGTTTACGTGAAACGAAGTATCATCGTAATACCAATGTACATTATCCTAAATTTTGATTCCTAAATTCTCGTTTCTTGTAAAAAGAATATATACACAGTCTGACTCAACAAGCCACATGTTCCCATTAATTCATATATATTATGTATCACTAACATGAGGATTGAAAAAACTACATGATGAATAAGAATCGTATTGTACAAGTATATTGTTGGCCAACTTCTTGATTGAGGCTGGGATTCTTTTACTACAGCGGCCTTAGTGGTTACTGAATCACCAATTGATAATTGATATCCAGAGAGATATATCTGTTACTGTAATACAGTATGAGAATTGAACTGTTATGCCTAGTGGCATGTCATGGTTTAGCACCATGAGTATTGAGACCGGGTTCCGGATACGCACGGGCACTTGTACAATACGAAAATCTGCGCGTTATCTTATCCATCATTTAGTTTCAAATGCTAACAAAAACTTGACCTAGACTTGTCATTTTTATAAGATATTTGCCTGCTATTTGTAAATGACATGACAGTCTTGCTTATTCCATTTTTCATTATTCACGCGACACGTTTAACACCATCACAATTTATTCGCATTTTATTTATTTATTAAAGGATATCTCCAACGAAAGCATTTTATTTATTTGCATACTTTTATCCCTAGTACTGTAATAGCAAATATATTTTTCTTGTATTTCTTGCTGGATTTAATCCCCTAGGTTTTAAACTCTAAATCGTAAATATAAAATGTAGACACAGGTATTTTAATTCAAAGGCTGATAATGGGGCAGTTTGGGTTATGTGTCAGAAGTGCGGCCAGGTCGGACACACATTTAGTTAACATGATATATGTATCAATACCTAGCCCGATATGCCTCAGAAGGTAGAGTCCAGCCAGACCGATCCAGACATACGAAGGCTAGTGGTGGAGGCTATTTGCAGCCGATGCTCCACTCGCTTCATCACACCTTTACCCTGGACGTTAGTCCTTGGTAGATCTAGACGTGCTCACATCAACATCAGTTCAGAAGACCATATATCATCCATGTCTACTGCCGACAACGTCAGTAAATTCGACACCAGATTCAAATTCTTATTTTGCTTACTATATCTCCCTATATTTACTATGTAGACCTATACTCTATCCACATGCCATTTTGTTTTATTAGTGAGCCCGTTATCGTAAAGGATAGATTACATCTTTTGTCTAGACACTGCTTTTCTATTTTGTATTCATATTCATACCAGTGTATCATTAGATTACATCTTTTGTGTAGACACTGCTTTTCTATTTTGTATTCATATTCATACCGGTGTATCATTTATGTAACTAACTCTTTGTATAAAGTAAAATCTTTCAGTTTCAGCGTATTATTTATTACTCTAATTATGACAGTAGTTACGGTTATTCTAAAATTCTGTGACTGTTAGGTTATCTAGTATAAATTTTAAGTTGTGTCATCCGTTTTGGAAAATAGCTAAAAAACGGGAGCGTTACATGATATTAACAATCTCTCTATCTAAAATAAATTTAACTAATAAACTTCTATTATCCTTTCTCCTAACCCCCACTCTATCTCCAAGTAATTGTAAATTTATAATCATATATACCCCATTACGATTTCTATCTCTGTCCATATATCAAAGTTTATAACTCCACGACTTTATAACTTTACTTTTCTCACCTACTCACTTAGTATCCTGCATAGATAAAATATTAACCCTCTTTCTAATTATAAGATCAACTAACTCCGCTAATCTACCTATAAGAGAATCTATCATGAGCTAACTTTTTTATCTCTACCCGCTCGTTAAAGTGTGAGAATTCTCTTACATTTGAGAGCACATCTGGGCGCCGACATGGCGCATCGCTTTTAGGCAACGACCTAGCAATTCTCACACATTTTTCACTATATCCGAGCTCCGATGAAGCACATTGTTCAGTAGGGAACGCCCTTACAGAATTCATATTTTTACTCATATCATAATATATAACAATATTTTACATTGGCTGTCATAAACCTACCACAACCCCCCTTTATTTTGGGTTGGAGCATGCAATGAAAAGATAAATCTTTAAGCACAGCACTAGTAAAGTTAATATTCCTACTTTACACTATAAAAATATGTTAACCACCCATCAAATAAATAGATGGATCGGGAGCATACAATTATATACACGTTCCCTGTATGCATTTCTGATAGAAATATATATTAAAATTACTTGATTTTCTAACTACGTGCCAGATAACAAAATAAACAACAACATAGCACTCTCGATTTTTTACTTCCTTAGTCGTAGGAAGCAACCAACTCTTAGACTGTGTTTGGCTTGAAAAGAAATGGAAGAGAGAAAAAAGAAAGAGAAAACGAAAGAGAGAAGAAAAGAAAATGAAAAAAAATGATTTTTGCCTTAATACTTTGTTTGTAAGAAAATATTTTCTTTTCTTATAAATTTTCCCTCAAACCAAACAATAGAAAATATACTCTCTCTTATTTTCCTTCTTTTCTTTCACTTTCTCTCAAATCAAACAGAGCCTCGTAGCAAGCAACCAACTCCAATTCCCATCGACGATTCAAGTGATCAGTGTGTAAGAACCAAGATGCATGGCATAAACTTTCATCTAAATTGTTCTGTAAACCAATACATTTAAAAATAAAAATAAAATAATAATAGCAGCATGAAAGCTATTATGAACTTTGCTTTGTAAACTAATACATTTAAAAATATATTAGCAAAGGGGGAAAACATCCACAACATAAATTGTGAACTTTGCTCTTTCTTCTCTCATATAAAGATTTAATAGTAAGCTACAGAAGACAAAACCAGAACCTGGAGCTGACACAACATGAAACTCTCTGATTCTGAATAAAGATACCACTCTAAATTCTCGGAGCTGCGGAGAATACATTCAGACATAGTTACCGATGGAAAATTGCAATTGCCAAGAAAAGGTTTTCTCAGCTGAAAGTATAATATTACAAGAGCAAGAAAGCAATATTTTCCAAGATATTGATGATAACAGTAGTCGTAGATTGAAAAACAAGTAACAAAGGGCACATTTAGCTCACCTCCACCGATAGTAGCCTCTGGTAAGCGTTCGATGGAGTACTTGTGTTGAGTAATGTACATGATGGGCACTCCGGGAATCTATCAAACGACAGGGCACATTCATGGACTAGTAATACAATTGCCGGAAAGATCTTAAACATACACTATATATTCATCTATGTACCTTGCGTATCCTCCGTTTCAAGTCTCTATCGCATGTGGCAACTATGTAGCATTTGTGCTGATAAGAGAAAAGAGGACGTTTTCTATTAATGGAAACATACAAGGAAAACAAACACAAGCAGGTTACACTTTGTTTCTCTAAGTCAAGAAATAAAACTTTAAGAATTGATATAAAAACAAAGATCGGTATTGCTAGGATCCTAATAAATGAATATGGAATATACCATAACCTGCAAGTTTCATGTAAGCAAACACTTATTAGAAGCGGCATAGTCAAGTTGAAGTAAAAATATTCAAATAAATTTCACTTGTATTCATATAATTCTAGCTTATCTCCACATGTTGCTCAGCACAAACACGATTTTCTGAATGCTCAATGCAAATTTTATGTAATTCTAACATAAACTTGTATAACATTGAGAATCGATAATAGTCTTCTGAATTCAAGAGGGTAAGTACTGTCTTTTAGGACTTCACTCCCTAATCAGTATAGAGAAAACCATATTAATGAGTAACATTCATCATTCAAGGTTAGCTCCACATAGAAGTTGTAGATATACTACCTGAGTGACCCGTTCAACAATGCAATCGTCAGCGTAAGTTCCTTTATGTGTGCATGGTAGACGGTCAAACCTAGGATCCTTGGCAATCCTGTTGCAGAACAAGAACCAGCTCAGTACTGAGAAAAACATAATAAGGATCAACACTTACGCAAAAAATTATATTAATAAAGTGATATTGGCATCACAGGGAAAGCAAACCACCATTGAAGTAAGAAAAGAGGGGTACAAAAAGAACGAAAGAAACCTTAAAGCAACGCGATACTTTTGTCCCAATTTTTCGAGCTCAGCCATTACGCAGTCTGTGATGCAGGGTGTGCCTGAGTAAGCCAACAACAGAATAATTAGGCATTAGAAAAGCAATTCAATGTTGCAGAAAGGCAACCAAAGCAAAAGAAGGCTAACAAAACCAATGTGGAAATGGAATGCAAAAGAAAATTTCAACTCACATTTTGCATAGAGACAGTCCATCATCCCCTTCTCTAGATCCAACTGCAGGTAGAGTCAGAGTCATCACTTGTATAAGTATCAGATACTAAGATCCTAATGCAAACATTTTATTTGGAAATCACAACAAACTATGTTATCACATATTCTAGAGAAAAGGTCTTATTTTCAGTTCCAAGCACAAGGACCCAAAAAACTTTATAGTTAAGGTGCTTTTATTGTTTACAAAATAATATTAAAGGATTTTTTATATTTAAAGCCCAAATTAGATGTATTTTGATATTAGACTGTAATCTTCATATTTCCAAATTAGACCCCTCAACAACAACAACAACAACAACAACTAAGCCTTGGGATGGGGGTAGGCTACATGAACCAAAAGAGAATCACTCCGGATCGATCATGTTGATAATCCTTCTCCATTCATTCCTATCAAGTAATATCTTTTTACTTAAACCTCTAGAATCTATATCTTTTCGTATCACATCCAACCATATTTTCTTCGGTTTTCCCTTCGCTCTTTTAACTTATCCTACATTGATAAACTCCTCTCGTCGAACTAGTCCATTTGTAAGTCTACGTTGCACATGACAAAATCATCGTAAGCGATCTTCTCGTATATGGAGGCTACACCTATCTCAATACGAATATCTTCATTTCTCACTTTATATCTCCTAGTGTTGCCGCATATCCAACAAAACATGTGCATCTCTATTATACTTATCTTCTGTAAATAACGTTTCTTTATAACCCAATATTCCATTACATATAATAAAACTAGCCTAATAACAGTCTTATAAAAATTTTCCTTCAGCCTTAACGGAATGTTAAGGTCGCATAAAACTCCCGTTGCACTCCTCCATTTCAATAAGCCAGTTTATATCCTATGGTTGACATCACTATCGATTTCTCAATTATTATGAATAATAGAATCCAAATATCTAAACCGGCTGCTCATTTGTATCTCTTGTCTGTCCAGTGTTATAGTACTATAGTCTAGGATCCGCCGTTTACTAAATTTACACTCTATATACTCTGTTTTAGACCTACTCAATTCAAAATATCTAGATTCTAATGTGTATCTCTATAACTCTAACTTGACATTCACCCCTACTCTTGTCTCATCAATTAAGACAATATCATCAGCAAATAGCATACACCAAGGTATCTCATCCTGAATAGCTCTAGTAAGCTCATCCATCAATATAGAAAATAAGAACGGGCTCAATGCAGATCCTTGATGCAATCCAATTGTGATAGAAAAATTAAGGCTTTCTCTATATCAATAAATACCATATGCAAATTTCTATTTCTCTCTTGGAATCGCTATATAAGTTTACGAAATAAATGAATAGTTTCTATAGTCGATCGCCCTGGCATGAATCCAAAATGGTTCTCCGATATTTTAACAGTCTGCCTCAATTCATGTTCAATTACCTTTTTGCAAAGTTTCATAGTGTGACACATGAGTTTTATTTCATAATAGTTAAGTAGACCCCTAAATCCTTTAAATTGTTTGAAATCACCCCACATTAACTCCACATACAAACTCCCAACCCTATGCTAGTTAAAAGCTAGATAACTAAGAGTTCATTTTACTAAAATACCACTCTCTAACCTATGAATCAAACCTACCTTACCTCTTCCTTACCTATTTGTCAACTTCATAATCTCCCTTTCTAACTCATAACCATCCATTCTCTTTCTATAATATGAATAAACTACTCTCACCTTCTCTCCAACTCATGAATAAACTTCCTCCTCTCTCAACTTACGAATCATGAATCAACTTTCCTCTCTCTGACCCACGAGCCAACTCATGTCCTCTTTCCTCAACCCGAATCAACTCCCATCCCCTCTCTCTAACGCCTAATTTAACTCCCCTTCTCTCTAAATCATTAATCAACTATTTTCTCTCTCTAACTCAAACTCCCATCTCTTTAATCTATGAATCAACAATTCTTCTCTCTTTTTCAGACTTCATCCTCTTTCTCCAGTTTATTTTTGTCACTTTTAAATGCAGGAAGAGGAAGAAATATTAACAATGAAATGGATGTGTTTGGCAAACTTTTACTTGAAGATGGTGACAGATGAAAATATGAGGAAAGAAGGTGGTTCATATGGGTAAAAAGTACCAAATGGGATAAAATTTAGAAGTTAAAGGGATACTGTTTTTAAAATGGTTTTGTCTAACTAAAGGGATAAACTGGAACAACTTGAAGAATTTGGGGCTCTAATTAAGAAGAACGAAAATTTGGGGACTAATATCATCAAATTTGAGGGCCTTACATAAAAGAGAGACCCTATACTTAAAGTTATGTGTAGCTATCCCTTGGATTATCGGTTTGTGATCTTGTTAAATATTTTATCTATAGCAGCCTGAGCTAGCTAGCTCTACAATACTGAAGGTCAGATAAATGGAAAACTTCATAGCTTGAGTTGTAAGACTTAAAGAGATGGCTGCTTTTGTTAGAGTCAAAATCATTGGTGAAATAAAGTCATAACTGAACTCTTGTTAGTTGAAGACAATGTATATATTGGGAAGATGGGGGTCTAAGCTGACACATGCGGATCAACCCAAAGGATGTCCATGCTGTTTAACATAATCTATATGATTGAAGGGGATCATGGATGAAACATCACAGCATTTAGATAACTTTTATTTACCTATCAAGTGATTGTAAATTTAACAGTTATAACCAGACATGGTGGTTGCGTCCTCTCAACAAGAGTGCTTAGAGGATGGAGGAGACAATGGTTTGCATGAAATCAAGAATCTGATATAAGAGATTTGATAGTAGCTTGAATCTATGGGGTTGGTTCCACATCTAGAAAAACTTTATTTCAAGGGGATGCAAGTTTAATGACAAATTCTTAGTATTAATCTACAAGTTGGTGCTTCTCTTCCCACCCCAAAATGCGCGAAAAGAGTTTCATGGGTGGTACAGTGGCAGATAAGCTTCAGGTGACTGCATACTTGATTATAATTTCCTCCTAAAGTTTAAAACATAAGAATCTGTCTCAGGCTACCAGACATCAGAAACAAATCAACAATGAAACTCATCAAGTTGATTTAATAATGTGGACTGAAGAGGTGATGCAAACATAAAAATGTAACCTACCTATACATGATTGTGCAGGATTGAATGTCCAAGGCTAATATGTCAGGTTGCGACGACAAAGCAAAAATATTAATTTCAAAATTCCTAAAAAACTGACTGATAAAAAGAACAAAATAATTTCCCAATATAATATACAAGATTCTATCAGATTAATAACGGAATTATGTCATTCTAGATTGTAGGATAAATTATCAAATAATATCACAAAATATAACAAAATTGAAATTAGGGTTGAAAATTTGGCACGTCATGGGTGAAAGCACGTTGTTGTCTTAGAAAGGCAGATGGAGCCTTCGTAAGGCACTCCGACTGATTTTGCTCCAGCAACAAGGCACCCCTAATTGGTAGACTATCTGTCCCCTAATTGATAGACTATCTGTCCATACTTTTCGATGGATACGTTGCTTGAATAGAATTTAGGTATTACCCGATCAAATAAAAATCAATAAAAAGATTTTGCTGAGTAGAAAAGTAATAATTTCTAGAGGAGTTGAGAGATTGTTGCATCTCCCGGTCTTTTCAGCCCTCCTTTTTATAGATCACAAGAGTAATGCTACATAATGTTCCTTTGCAGCAACTTCTCCATGATTGATGTAATGATCTGGAACATGGTAAAAGAAAAAAGTGTGTGCCCCTTTTCTTTCTCAGCAAGAAACTAATCCAATTATCATAAAGTAATGATAAAATACAACAGCTAAAAGTAAAATAAAAATAAAACAGTTGGATCCACGAGCATTTATGCATGACGAGCGCTCCAGACCTAATAACACATTCAATAAGTAGAAACTGTTTTAACCTAAACTCCTTACAACTCATCCACTTATCAGATGTGGCATTAAAACAAGTCCTCAAACATATTTCATGTTTTAATGGGTTTACCGTTTTAAATATTGGCCAATATACTAGTATCAGCCAATATCTCAGTGTTCAATCCATAACCGATACAAATGTGTTTTACTATTTTTTCTTGTTTTGGATGGAAATGAGTAAATATATTGACTCGAATGCAAGATATCTGATGATATTTTGGTCTCGAGATATCACCCCGTAAGTAGTAATATCGTGTCTTTTTTCAATTATATAAAACAAATTCGAACACGACCATTTAGCTCATAAATCCGACAACTTATATTCATGAGGAAGAGATGAAATTAAGATGATTAGTAATCTTGTACCCCATTTGTTGACCATTCCTCCATTAAAAGTGGCGACTATAAAATCTGACTACAGTGAGCAATATTAACAGTAACAGCCAGCAGCGAAACAATACTTATTGAATTTATTTTTATATTTTGAAGGTATGGCATTAAGTTAATATTGATGCATATATTATTAATACATATAAGAAGATTCTACAAATATCAAGTTATTTATAAACTCAACACAAATTGCTACAGTAAGCATCCTTTAAAACACTGACTTCTTTTTAAATAGATTTATATGATTTATGTAGGCATCACATGTATATTTTACCATACGAGAAGACGTCTGATATGACATTTGATATCTAGTAAATATCAATATATCACCCAATATACAACAATCAATATAGAATTTTATCAACCGACATATCACCAATATCCTATATTTAAAACATTGAATATGTTCAAACTCCTTGGAATATTAATTTGACTTAAAGGCTTGCTCTAGTGCCTAATGGAATAAATGGGTGAGGTGTAGAGTTCACAATGAAACTCCTACCACTCACCGAATGTGTTATTGTGTTTGAGCAGTTGCTCGATCTATTGGTTAGAAGTCTCCATGAATTCAAGTGGGACCAAATAATTCAATCGAAATAATTTAGTTGTCGAACCATTCTATCTTGAATCTCATTTCATCCAAAGGCTTCCAGTCTTTCTTTATCAAGAATAAAAGCAAGCTCATGGTAGTCCAGAGATGCAGTACTCTTTCACCGGACAAAGTGAGGTCGCCGTTCATAGTAGTGCAGATACGAGGATATTGAACCCTTCCTCCCTTTATTATTTGCGGAAGATTCTGACCCTACATAGAAAAGAGTCTTTCCTTCAGTGGGAAGGAGAACTTTTGTGGCCCAGCAAGAGTTATGTTATCTACTTCCAAATTTCTTGGTTTGGAAAGACCCTCCGAGGGAATCTCTCATACAATTTTTGCAAGAGATGGAGAAGCATATAATAGAAGGATATCTCATTTGTGTCAGAAAAACTCCTTCAGATGCATCTTTCACTAAATGATGGCATTGACCCTTCATCAAAATAGATGCTCATGCACATATGCTCGTACATTCGACCTGTTTATTTTAACTTTCTTTCCCTTTTTTTAGCTATTCAATTTTATCATTGCTTTATAGCTGCTAGATTTGATTCATGCTGAGAAAGAAAAGAAACATATGTTTTTTTTACCACATTCCTGATCGTTGCAACAATCACAGAGAAATGATTATACATGAACATTACGCAACTTCACTTAAAAGATCTATAAAAGGAAGGCACAAACTCACACACAACAATCTCCTCTCTTTTAGAAATTATTCATGCTCTTCTACCTAACAAAATCTTCTCACTGATATTTATACCATCAAGTAATATCTAAGTTTCATTGGAGCAAGAGCATTCATTGCTCGTGCACAAGGATAGGAAACAACTTGAGAGTGTCTTACCACTAAGGTACAGTTCGATTGGAGTGTCTACACAGAAGCATCATATGCCTTTCTACGACAACGACAAAGTGATGACAACGTGATTCCACCCTCCATGGGCTGAAAATTTTTTACCCTAATTTCAATACCGACCAATCATAAATGGTATCAAAAGCGACAACATCGAGCACATCGTATTGGTAATACCCAAAATATTGCAATATCATGGAGCAATATTATACCGTATATCCACTATTAGTACCTCAAAATCTGATATGTTATATGCGATATGTATCGGTGATATATATACACACACACACTCCCTTCTTTGCAAGATAAGGATGATGGGATCTATAAAAAAAAGATTCTAAGATCTATAGTAGTATAAATTATTAGTAAAATGCAATAGTTAGATATGTGCTTGGGGACGAGCCATTTGATATTCCTTTAAAAGCTTTCTTAAGCAACTAAGGAGAGGCCAAGATGCCTTCATTAAATCTATTCAAGAGAAAAATGAACCTTTTTTCCTTATTTTTTTTTTCCCAATTTTAACTCATTACTCCCAAATTTAAAGCCTTATTTTAATGGGAGATTGATTAATTTTGAAGTTGTGGACTAAACACATAGGTTGGAGAGAGAATTGTATTCTACTCTTCCGATTTGTATTCTACTTGTATTTGATTTTTTTTTTCTATTTACATAGAGTTCTGGTAGAAGAAAATTATCAGCAAGATGACCAGCCTATGGGATTCCTTTACAAATAACATTCTATAACAACTTCTTGTGATCGCCTTGGGTTTGCTATTTATTTTTAAATTTCAGCATATCTTTGTGCAAACTGAACATGAGGAAGATGCAGATTTTTTAATGGAGTAAGAATGAGCTCCTGAGGTATTTTAAAAAAATTTAGGCACTATAATGTCTTCTATCCTACTAAATAAGAATAAGAGACAAAGGAGATATCAAAGGCTATAAAGAAAAACAAGGAGAGCAGTTGTCCAAGTAGAGGAAGATTGCTGCTGATTTTATAGTAGTTGATAATACATATAGCATAAGTAAGATGGTCACTCTTGGAGAAGTGAACTAACTGAAGCAAGTTAAGATAATCAAGATTAAGGAAATATTAAGATTGTTAATCAAGAATATAGCAATAAATGATTCCGATGCACAACGAGGTTGATGAGGATAATGATGATTGTTGTTTAGATTAGCCTTTTCTTAGGTGATGTCATGTTGTTGCACATAATTCTGTAGACAATGTTGTTTCTCAAGGACTACTTAGCTTCCATTGGCTTGCATGAAGAACCCATTTCCCTCTCAAGGTTAGGATATGACTTAAGAAGCATATGTGTCTGCTTATTGGAAGCCCAAAGAGAAGATCTGAGCCGTGCTATGAGAAATTGAAGCTTAAAGAAATAATTTCTAATGAGACCTAACACATGTAAATATTGCTTTCACTAGGGATCTTAATCTTCCTAACTTTTTAGCTGCAAAATTATTTATTAAATTTTTTGTATTCAAGATGATCTAACATATTTCTTTCAAAAATAATATAGCTAACACATTCAATCTATTCTATGACATAGTTTAAGATTTTAGAAATTTTAATTTTGAAAAACATCTTTCAATAGAAGCAACTACCATAGAAATAGTTAAAAAAAATTCAAGAGTAAGGCTCGAGGAAGAAAAAAGATTAAATAGTGAGGCCCAAGAAAGAAAAAGATTTCAAGAGTGAGGTCTAAACATAAATAATTTTGAAAAACTTCTTTCATGTTTGGCCCAAGGGAGAAAAACAATATCAAGAGGTACCCAATATTAAATAATTTTGAAAACATCTTTCATACCTTTAAGAAGAATTAGAGAAAATGAGAAAAAAAAATAATAGAAGCATTCTTAAAAAGTGAGCCCAAGACCACTGTCTCATTGGCCTATACATTAGGTCGGAGCCCGGAGAGGAGAAAACCAAAGCATGTTAAATTTGGCATATGCCTTAGTTTGGCCACTTAATCGCTTATAAGTTATTACACGATAATGCTCATGGTGGCCGCAGTTTAGAGAGGAACAACTTTACGTGCAAGGTTACTAGAAAATGCTATACTATCTTTCACGGGGTTTACATTCAACAAAACCATTTTGGCCCTTAAATGAAAAAACTACCTTTCTTTTCTCCATGGATAATCTTCATTATGTCAAGCAAATTTACGGGTCTTTTCGCCTTTACTTTCGGGATTTAACAATTTTGTCACATAGATTTCTAATGCAATTACGATGAGATTTTCAGCTCAGAAAGAAAAAGCACCTTGTTTTGGATGGAGAAGTTGATGAAGTTAGTATCCACGATAACTCGATACGGCGGTCCGAGAGCAGTGTTGTACTTGAAGAACAAAGCTGAAGAAACAGTCGGCCTGTCAAAAATAAAAAAAAATAAAAAAAAAACCAATCTTTTTAAAGATGTTAAGCAAAATCAATGGACGAAAGATTACACGTTTCTAGGGAGTTTCTCCTTATCAACATCTTTCTTCTTTGGATTCAAGACGTCGTCTTTGTACCTGAATATTTCAATTCAATTTAAGGGAATAGTAATTATAATGAGGAAGTAATTTAGTTTAAATTGGGGACAAATTTGGGGGGTGAAGGAATTTGAGTACTCACTTGCGGAGGGTTTTGGAGCTGACGAGCCTCTTCACGGTTGCGAATTTTGGGGCTTTCTTTGCCTTTCCCATCTTTATCTTGACCTAAAATCAAAACCCTAATCGTTAGTTATAGCTAGGGTTTACGAGTATTTGGCCCGTCGGTGGCAGTGGGTAGTGGCGGCAGCGAGGCGGCAGCTTTGATTGATCTGCGAATATTTAACACCTTGAATCGAATTATCGGGTACAGGGAGGGACGGGTCCAATATGGGCACACCATTTTTTCCAGTGAGCCCAGTTTTTCTAGTGAGCCCACTATCTCTTTTCAAAAGAGATAGTTTTCCTAGTAAGCACACCAAATAACCCGAAATTATCCTTCCTCTCTTTTTCTCCCTTTTTCCCTCCTTCTCCTTCATTCTTCTCTCTCTCTCCTCTCCGACCACCTCTCCTCTCTTGCTTCCCTCCCCACCTCTCCTATTTTCCTTCCTCTTCCCCTTCCCTATCTTTTCCACCCAACTTTGCTTTTCTCTCCGAGTTGTCTGTCAATCTCGCCGCCGATTTCGCCGCCGGTCTAGCCTATGCCGGTCGCCCACTGCCCCACCGTTGCTTCTTGAGTCGAGGTGCTGAGATCTCTTCTTTATTTAGCAAATTAATTTTTTTTGTCTATTGTTTTTGGAGCAAAGAATCAAACTTACCGTCGCCTCGTACAATGTACTCATCAAGGCACTGTGCGGCAATGCGAAGACGTTGGAGACCACCGTCCGAGTCTTCCGCAAGATGGAGAGCCCCGATGCTTGCACTTACAACACTCTGATAGATGGTTTGAGCAAGGACAGGAGAGTTGGTGATGCCCGCAAGCTGTTTGATGAAATGGGCTAGAGAAAAATTGAACCGACGGTTGTTACGTTTACATGCTTTATTCATGGGTTGTGCAGAGCTGGGCAGTTGCATGATGAAATGGGCAAGAGAAAAATTGAACCGACGGTCTTACTTTTGTTGCTTGACAGTGCGAATGCAGATTTATACAAGACACTTGCGAAGGAGCTAGCGTAGACTTTGGAGAGGCAGTTCTTGGGCAATGTGGAATCAAGAGCTGCTGGCAATGTGGAATCTAGTTAAAATATTTGTAGTTTGAGTATTATTCATCACTTTGTAGAGGCAGTTTGTACTATCTTCTTTTTTAATCACTTTGTTCGATTGTGGGCTTGGTGTCCTCGAATTCTGTAGTATGCGGCTAGTAGTTTTGGTTATGAGACCATATTTTGTAAGGTTTTCAATTGACACAATTGTTATTTGTTCAAGATGATTGCAAGATAATCGTAAAGAACAAAAGTCAGTGCAGTATTCTTGCATGATATGCAGTTAAAAGTTTGAGTTTGGCCGAGAAGTTTGTTTGATTTTGTAATAAGAAAATTTAATTAGAAAATTTAATTAGAAGTTTGCAGTATTCTTGAATGATAATCAAAAAATTCGTTCGAGAAGTTTGTTTGATTTTGTAATAAGAAAATTTAATTATTAAATTTAATTAGAAAATTTAATTAGAAGTTTGCAGTATTCTTGAATGATACTCAAAAATTGTTGCATAAGAAAATTTAATTAGATTCGTAATAGTTACATTTGTAATAGTTGCACAAGAATCGTCCGGACTGGAAGTCCGGACAGAACTCCAGTCCGGACGGATATAGAACCATCCGGACTCTCAGTCCGGACTTTGAGTTTTTTTGGGTTCATAATTTTTTTCAATCTGCATAGTTTTTAGGGTTTTTGAGTCAGTAAAGACCTAATAAAATTAATTTTTAAATTTAATTTGTGAGATAATTTAATATAGAAGAAGATTTGATAGAATAGTTTTGGATTTTAAGTTTTTCTTTTTGGTTATCTGTAGTTTTAGAAGAGAAGGAGAAGAGAGGTTGAAGAAAGGGTATTTTAGTCCAAAAA
This sequence comes from Dracaena cambodiana, assembly GCA_036321105.1. Lineage (NCBI taxonomy): Eukaryota > Viridiplantae > Streptophyta > Magnoliopsida > Asparagales > Asparagaceae > Dracaena > Dracaena cambodiana. Next base: position 43,984,582 of record JAYEPQ010000010.1, on the reverse strand, counting down.
AGTCGATGGCAAATTTGTAATATGTATGAAGTTTTAAAGTAGGCTCACAAGGAAATATGGTGTGCCCCTCTAGAAACTCCCGAACATCGGTGGGTTTCCTTAGATTTTTGCGGATTTGGTAAAACAAACTGATTAGGAATGAGAACCGAAACTGGTAAAACTATAATGACATTTTTTTATTTTTTATAACAATTATTATTTCTACTTTCTAACTTTTTTCAGATTAAATTTCATAAATTTTAGAGTTTATTTACCTTTTCATCAAGTGTTAACAAAATATTTTATTCATTGAAAACCGTTAATTTTATGTTAATTTGATGGAGAACTAAATCAAAACTAAAACCAAGAAATTGGATTTGAGCGAACCTTAGGGGTCGAGATTATAATCCAAACGAATTTTTAAAAAAACAGATTATTAGAAATAGTGGAAATGAGTTGCAGTTCAGATAATTTGCGTAAGTTGTCAATTCATTCCTATTTTTCTCATATATATATATATATATATATATATATATATATTTATATATATTTATATATATATGGATTACCGTAGGTGAGCCGCCAGCTCAGGAAAAGTTACGTGAGTTAGCGTCAAAACTGTAATGATTCAATGATTTTTCTTCAATTTTTTTTAACAATCACTATCTCTACCTCTTTAACTTATTTCGGATTAAATTTCATAAATTTTGGATTTCATTTACCCTTTCATCAAGTGCATTCAAAATGTTTTATTCATTGAAAATCGTTAATTTTGTATTAGCTTGATGGAAGACCAAATCAAAACTAAAACCCAAGAAATTGTGTATAAGTGAACCCTAGGGGGTCGACATCATAATCCAAAAGATTTTTTTTTTTAAAAAAATTATTGGAGATAGTGATAATGAACTGCAACTCAGGTAACTTGCGTGAGCTGTCAGTTCATTTCTATTTTACAGAAAATTTACCAACAGTAAAAAGAGTTCCTTTACCGCCACTTAGGAAACGCAATAAACCACTCAAAGGACAGTTAAAAGAATTTCTTTTTATTTGTTATTTTGAGTGACGCCACGTGTAATAATTTTATTGGACCATCTAAGCTGCGGTGAAGGAATTCGCTTCACCGCAAGTGAATTTTCCGTTCTCAGACATACACACTTATATTTAGTTATATATGTATAAATGTAAGTCTATATGTATATATATTTGTGTATAAGTATATAATGTTAAATAATTCGGTCCGGTTTCGGATTTCAAAACTTCTAGTCGGATCGTTTTATTTCGGGTTCTAGACTATAAGTATATAAACTGGTTGAATTATTTCGATTCGATTTGATTTCATTTATTCAGGTCGGTTTCGACCAGTTATTTCATTTCAGTTTTAACCATACTCTATTCACTCCTAGGTCTCATTGTTTTCGGGCCTAACGATATCTACTCAGTTTTCGGGCCTAACGATATCTACTCAGACCGATATCCCTCCCAACCCATTTATTTGCATGAAAGTTGTATTTATTTATTTGTTTGTTTGTTTTTCTCCATGTTTGTTCCTTAAGTCTCCCATGCCTGGATATCAGTCACTAAATCTTTATATTTTGATATTAATCCATCAAATCATTTAAGTTACATTGTATTTGTTCATCTTTAGATTCTTAACTAAATCTCCTAATCATATCTTAGTTAAGAGTACGTTGGAACGGGCCAATGAGTTTTAGCTCAAGTAGCATCACCCCTCTCCAATTTGCGAAAAGTTCTAATTTTGACTTCCTATGGAAACTCAATTTGAGTAATATTATAAAAAAATATGCGTATGTGAGTTTAACTAGCAAAAAAAAAAAAAGTTGGAACGGAATTTTTTCCCCTATGTCTGAGTGGTTTATAGACTCCATAAAATGATGAAAACTTAAAGTTAAATTACACTTAGCGATTGATATTAATACATACGGAACCATATAGAGTTAAAATAATGCATTGTTTGAAAGTTATGACAAAGGTCTAGTACTTGTCTATTTCTTTGTTTTTTTTCCCGGCTATGTTTGGTTCAAGGGAAAATGATGGAAAAGAAAAGAAAATTATATACATTAAAAAAATAGAACAATTAGCTGAAACAAAAGCACTAAACGCGCGCATCCGGGAGAGCACCTAGGAGTGGCCAAAGTGCCAATATTGGAAAAAGGGTGAGCTCGACAGTCCAGTGAGTAAAATAGAAACATAAATTCGGTGGAGTTGTATACACCCATCAATACAAGAGGAATTTAAAATTAATAGATTGAAATTGAAATGTAAACTACTCAAAAGGAACTAAAGGTTGCAATATATGTGAAGTGATATGATATAATTATGAGTATCCCTCTTATTATTGTTATGACTTTACTATTTAATAGATGAGGTACATTTGTAAGGTTTATATACCGTGATATACCCATATCAATCATGCCTCCTTGAGTTATTTGAATATACATTGTCAATTATGTCAGCATGCTGTGAGCTTACATATCTTACCAGCTATCATAAACAATTTTTGCATACTTGGTTTTCAATGGAAATATTTCCAATCATGATAGTGTTAGCATGCACGCATTCCACATATATAATTAACTGTCATATGCATGGTTGGCAAGGATATAGTTATATGTATATGCATTTCTGTCTTCTCTTTACTACTGATGATTTATAAATCACCATAAATCATCATATCTGTATATATTAGTTAAATTCTCACATTTGCATACACACACACACACCAAGAATGTCAAATACAATATACACATGCATGAATGCAAGATCAACTCCTCCCGCCATAATCTTCCTCTGGAATGAAATCCTAACAAACAATTATATCATTTTTCCTCCTCTCCCATCCTTCTGAACTTGACATTCCTGGCCATATATGTCATTATGGATGCAGCCTTCCTTCATTATATAATTATATTTTATAATAATAATAAGGATTCTTTACATATCAGTCTCTTAAACCTTTAAAAATTAGACTTTAGTCCCTGAAATCTTAATATTTAAATTTTAGTCCCCTAAATCTTTTAACTTACTTCACTTTAATCTCTCCGTTAGCTATTTCGTCTAAATAAACGGTAAATTTTAATTCTAATATTTGAGAGGCTGAGAAAATGACTAATATATTATAAGTTAGTTTTAGTCTTAGATCTTTTGGTTAGGGTTAGAGTTTGCTCTCGTTCATCTTTCGAACGAAGTGGTGAAAAATGAAGGAGAGCAGACTTTAGTCCCTTAAATCTTTAAGTCCCTGAAATCTTAATATTTCAATTTTAGTCCCCTAAATCCTTTAAATTACTTCACTTTAGTCCCTCCGTTAATTATTCCGTTCAAATAAATTTTAATTTTAATATTTGAGAGATAAAGTAAATGACTGATATATCCTAAGTTAGTTTTAGTCTTAGGTTTTTTTGTTAGGGTTAAGATCTGCTCTCTTTCATTTTTCGAACGAAGTGGTGAAATATGAAGGAGAGCAGACTTTAGTCCCTTAAATATTTAAAAATTAGACTTTAGTATTTAAAATATTTATATTTTGATTTTAGTCTCCAAATATTTTAAGTTACTTCACTTTAGTCTCTCTTTTAGTTATTCCGTCCAAATAAACGGTAAATTTTAATTTTAATATTTAAGAGGTATAGGAAATGACTGTATAAGTTTTAGTTTTAGGTCATCTGGTTAGGATTAGAGTCTGCTCTCCTTCATATTTCGAACGAAGTGGTGAGGAATGGTGATAGCGGCGGTTTTGTAGGGTATAACGGGAACTCAATAAGAAGAGGAAGAGAGAAGGAAGAGGGAAGGGAGGAAAATAACTGATATTTTCCTTCCTTCCAAGGGTAATGGGAAATTCTGATCAAAATTTTAACTGGCCCAACGAAAGTTACCCAAAGAGACTAAAGTGAATTAACTTGAAGGATTTGGAGGATTAGAATCAAAATATGAAAATTTCAGAGACTAAAGTCTAATTTTTACAGATTTAAGGGACCAATATCAGAAACTAAAGTCTAGCATTTTGACCATTGCAGCGCAAATTCTCTCCCTTACTCCCTCACCTTTTGCGACTAACACATTCAGCCAAGTGGTCATTACGGCCATAGCCTTCCTCCAACACATATTTATGTATATCATAATTGGTCTCATTTGCTTCCCCTATCCACCTTCCTCCATGATATGTTTATAATGCATGAATGCGACAATCTCCAAGCACATATAATATCCAACAATAAAAAAATATTCGTCTCATATCAATTCATATCTCTATATTTTTCATAGTTAATTTGGGTATTGGGCATAGTTTACATTAGGTGGCATTGAGATGCATGGCCATATGTCATAATTCTATCATTTTGCCTTTACATGTATACTTAATTCCCAAAACAAAAATTGCATTGCTTTGCCTTAAGTTGCATGTCTAAAATTTCATATCCAATTACTATGCTTTTTCTTTCATTTCATGTGTACATTGGTGAGTAAGTGATTAGTATGTGTACATACTCCATATACTAGAATTTAACATTACTCACAAATCATAAGTTCACAAAACATGCATCTCAATCCATATCACAAGCTCCAATACTCATGACATCCACTTCCAATACAATTATATTATTCATAATCATGGTTTCCCATTTCTCACGTATATCATACTTAAATAGTTTAGTATAAATTTAGTAACTTGTATCACCTCCATGGAACTGAGTAAGGCATTAATTTGGTTGAATGAAATTAACAAGTATACAATCAAGAAACACATACTTCACAAGCAATACATTTATCAAATTCAAAGTGGATTTGACCACGGAAACGCTCCGATGTGCGGTAAAAGCAGGATTCCATCTAAATGAACAATGTTGAGTTGTATGTCCGACAAGCTTATCCCCGCCCCGTTTTCTGTCCGTCCCGACCGGTAGCAGCTGGGTCTCCCCATCTCTCCTCACGACGGTCATACCAGCTTCCATTTCGAGGGAAGGAAGGCACAGAGAATGGGTTTTGATTTTCACTGGAGACTTGGAATCGATGGACTTTCCATAGGACCTATTTTACCGAAAGGACGATTTGCTAGTGTGATTATTATTTAGGAAGAATTTACCATTAAACTCACTTTTGCCCATATGATGCCTACATAATTGATTTAAGTTTTAGACTAATATATGAAAAAGAATTAAACATCACCTATAGCAAAATAAAGAGACATAAGTTCATATAATACGTTCCGACTCCATTCCATGTTCAACTTACTATTTTCTTCTTATTTAGTACCTATCGTTAATTCATGTACTTAGATATATCATGTGCATACATTAGAATCACCAACTAGCAATATATCTACTTGCTTTCTTTGTATACCTCAAAGTTTATCCAACTAATGGGCTTGTGCATATACATCATATACCTCTAGTTAGAATTATATTAAAAAAAAAAAAAAAATCCAAGAGTTTGTTTAAGTATTTCCAATCTAACCCAGTGCCTCATGGACAATCTCGTAATACCAACCCATACATGTCAATTATCTCCAAGCATCTAAGCCTTTGTGTCGCGTGAATTTGCAACATATACCACCTACATGAGACTAAAAGACTAAATGATATTATTCTTAAATAATAATTATAGGATTGGTCTTAAATTAGACTAGTTTTACTGTAAATTTCCCTATAAAATCCAAATTAAGCGCAATTTGTTGGGAGAATTAGCAACATATACCTTTATTATCAATTGAATTCATTGTGATTAGCCTATGGTGCAAGTGGAAGCGCGCCAAAGGCGAGCCCAGAATCGAGCGCTTCGCATGCACGCACGCCTTCGGGCCAGGGCCGGCCCTGGGCAGGTGCGGGCTGTGCACTTGCCCAGGGCCCATAATCTAAAGAGGGCCCAAGGTACACATGTTAAATATATGTACAGTAATGAACAGTATCCTAAGGGGGCCCAGTGCTTCTTCAAATCTTGTGTTAAACTTGTTTCATTTTTTGGGATTGTTTAACGCATATATACTTTATTTTTCTAGCTCTCCTAAAAGATGGAAGGTTTTACTTGATAATGTTTCAAACATAACTGTGAAATATTTGTCCAATACTCGTTGGGAGAGTCGAATAAAAAGTGTCAAAGCTATTAGATTTCAAGCTCCTCAAATAAGGTTGGCTTTGTCAGAGTTATCAAAATCTTGTGATGATGCAAAGTCAAAGAGTGAAGCGGAAAGTTTGGTTAGTGCACTTGAGTGTTTTGAGTTTTTACTTGGTATGGTTATTTGGTATGATATTCTATTTGCAATTAACATGGTGAGTAAAAAGCTGCAATCTAAATATATGTGCATTAATACTACCATGAATCAATTAGAAGGTGTAATGGAATTTTTTGAAAAATATAGAAATGAAGGGTTTGTATCTAGTATAAATACTATCAAAAACATTGCATGTGAGATGAATGTAGAGCCTACATTTCCAATAAGACGTCACATTATTAGTAAAAGACAATTTGATGAAAATGATAATGAAGAGGAAATGCAATCAGAAGAGGAGTCATTTAGAGTCAATTATTTTTTTGTCATTGTTGATATGGCGATTTCTTCATTGAATAATAGATTTGAGCAATTAAAGATATTTGAAAATATTTTTGGATTCTTATTGGATTCAAAAAAGTTGAAGTCATTGGATGATAATGAATTAAGAGAGTGTTGTATTAATTTTGCCAATACTTTTTCTCATAACAATGTGTCGGATGTGGATTTAGATGATTTTTTTTGAACTAAAAGTGTTGAAAATGACTCTGTCAAATATGTCAATGTCATCAGTTGAAATTCTTGAGTATGTCAAAATTGCAGATTGCTATCCTAATATTTCCATTGCTTATCGAATCTTATTGACAGTACCTGTGACTGTTGCATCAGCAGAGAGAAGTTTTTCAAAGTTGAAATTGCTGAAAACCTATTTGAGGTCATCAATATCACAAGAAAGGTTGAATGGTTTGGCGATTTTATGTATTGAGAAGGAAATGTTGGACATTATTAATCTTGATACTATTATTGAGGATTTTGCATCTAGGAATGTCCGAAGGAATTGCTTTTTATGAATTATGATTAGTTTTTGTAATGGCAAAACTATGTACTAAATTTTAATTTTGGTAATGAAAATATTTATTTAAAATTTTAATAAGACTTGTTAGGGCTCCTTTCTCATTTCGCCCCGGGCCTCTAAAACGTTAGAACCGGGCCTGCTTCGGGCACGCGAGGAGTTGCGTACGTGCTCCCCTCGCGCACTTGCGGGCATGCATGGAAGCGCGCGTTCTGAGCACGTGTGTGCGGGCGCGCATGGAAGTGCACGTTCTAAGCGCGTGGTTGCTATGTGATGTGTTTTGGTGCGACTGCTTGGGGCCGTTCGTCCTGAGCATGGACTGGTATACTAGTTTCTATAGGTAACACCTCTCTTGCCATGTTGAGACACGCCCATTGCGCCTTGCGTCTTCTTTGTCGGGCTTGGTTTTTCTTCGCCTTAAGATTGAACTTGGTTTGGTCATCTCTATCTCAGTGGAACAGTCATCAAGAGATGATTTCCTAACAGCAAATCTTCGGTTAATGCGAGTCTCGCTATCATCTGGCGATAACGCCTCATTTTTGTTGGCTGTCACCTGGTGATAATGCCTTGTAGGTTTCGAGCCAGAAGAACCGAAAGAAAGATATTCTTCATATTTCTGTTAGTCGAACTCAACGACCAAAGTCTCCACCATCAATCCGATCAAATTTGCATAGAATTGCGCCACCATATTCTCTTCAGTGAAAAGAGAGGCTCCCGCTGTGGTTGCCATCTCTTATACGCGCGAAATCGAAGCTTTCTTTTCCATTGTCATTGAATAAATGATTTACAGCAAATAAAATAGAAAATTACAACTCTTTATATTTCGGATTATAGGAAAAGAAAAAAGAGATGACTTTTTTCCTTTTTTTGTTGTCGTGGGCTCTCTTGGACAGCAAAGGAAGATAGTTACTGTCTTCCATTGACGATTCAAGTGCTAGTTGATTTCTATTGATCCTAACTCAAGACTCTCTGTAGAAGAAAATAGCTAGAACATTGAGAGTTCTCTTTTTTTTTTTGGACTCTGTTAAACTATTCTTTGTTGGATTTTCTTTAGCTGGAGAAGGCTTTTTCTAGTCACTAAAGCATAACCACTCGTATATCTCTTCTCTTATTTTCTCCGTAATTAAAATCTCCAATCCTATGACGTGAGGGAGTGAAAAGTTATAATATATTTTTCCAAATTTTAGTGGAGCATTACAACTGATTCCTTGCATCCGCATAGGAGCATGAGCACTGGGATGAATGCTCCTAGGCGTATGCTTCCCTAGGCATGTGCACACTAGGGTGCTTGCGCACCAGAGTGCGCGCCCAGGGCTCACGCGACCCTAGGGGTGCACGGGCATGGGTGTTTGCGCGACCCTGGGCGTGCACGATCCTTGACGCGTGCGGTCTACAGTGCTAGCCTGCACCCTCCTCGGCATGCGTTGGGCACCCAGCGGGAGGCATGGTCACCCCTAATGGTGAGTGCATTGATTCATGGCGCACACCTCCTTGGGTGCGCACATGGAAAGTTTTGCCCACTTGGGCTGGGCTATTTACATTTTCATTGTCTATAGCAGTGGGAGCAGGGAGTTGCTCACACTCTTGAAGATTGCGGTAGAAGTGGGAGAGCACTGGAGCTAGGGCGACGAAGGTGGAATGCGGATTTGGGCTCGAAGATCACGGGGGTGCTAAAGGTGGGGGGCAACGGAGGCGGGTGGCAACAGAGGCTGGGTGTGGGGTTGGGGGGGGGGGGCGACGGAGACAGAGGCAAACTATGGAATAAGCCTTGGAGGTCACGTTGAGCGGATGGAGGGCGCGATAGACAAAAAAAAAAGAGAGAGAGAGGAGAGAAGGTTAGAATTAGGAAAAAAAGGGGTTTATTGAGTAAATATTGGGGAAATTCTATTCATGCACACCACTTTGCTCAAGATGCCCACCTTTGAAACTTTCAAAAATTGCAAATTCGTCATAATTTTTTGGAATAAGTGGTCCTCTTACAATCCACTGGTCAGGTATTAGTAACCGAACTAATTGAATATTGATTAGATATTAATACCGATCAAGTTTTATTTGTGTCGGATAGTAATATCTGACAAGGATGAAATTGGATAATAAAGAAGAGAGATTGGGAAAAAATGATCAGTTGAGTATACATGTGATGATTCCAAATAAAAAGTGGGCGTGGAGAGAAAGGTGGGCGACTTGAGCATAGTGGCATCTATGAATATAATTTCCCAAATATGGGATGATTCCAAATTAGAGGAGGGCATAGAGAGTAATGTGTGCATCTTGAGCAAATTGGTGTGCATATATAGAATTTCTCCATGTCTACTGGGAAATTCTAAATGCGCACACTTTCCTCTTAGTGAGCACAATACGATAAGTCCCAAATATTTTAAGTTTGCCCTTTTTGTTGTCCGAAAAGGGCGTAGCTCCTTTCCTAGTGAGTACCATTCCTCTTTTAGCACATTCTCTAAGGCCGGGGGGACCGGTGATGGTGATTTCGCGCTGATTGAGAGCAGTTTCGCACCGATTGGAACCAAACCCTAGCAATTACAGCAAAAATCTAGTTTTGATCGAGCGAGTATGAAGAGATGAGGAGTGGAATCGGGGAAGAGAGAAAATAGGGTGTGGTGCTCTCTTGAAAAAGAGTTGGAGGAGATAAGGGCAAACTGGAAAAATAGGTGTGCTCATTAAGAAAAAAGTCACTAAATTTATAAGTTATATGGTGCTCACTAAGAATTAGTGCTCACTAGAGGAAAGTTGTGCGCATTTAGAGTTTCCCATAGCTACTCCTCGGGAGTTTCTAGAGGGGCACACCATTTTTCCTAGTGAGCCCACTTAAAAACTTCATACATATTACAAGTTTGCTATCGATTTTTTTGGACTAAAATGCCCTTTCTTCAATCTCTCTTCTCCTTCTCTTCTAAAACTACATATAACCCAAAAAAAAGAAAAAAAACCTAAAATTCAAAACTATTCTATCAAATTTTCTTCTATATTAAACTATCTCACAAATTAAATTTGAAAATTGATTTTATTAGGTTTTTTCTTACTCAAAAACCCTAGAAACTGTGCGGATTGAAAAAATTATGAACCCAAAAAAAGTCCGGACAAAATTAGTTTCGTCCGGACTGGAAGTCCGGACAGAATCCCGCTGTCCGGACTTCCAGTCCAGACAGTTATAAATAGAAATTTTTTGTTTTATTATTCATGAAGTCATTGTCGCATAATAATAAGTATCCTTATCTCACATATGAGCGTCTTAAGTTTGATTCTTGTCAATAGCAAATCCCTTTTTATTTTATTTTATTTTTTCAAATAAATATATTTTCTTGTGTAACTATTACAAATGTAACAATTACGAATTTAATTAAATTTCGGACTCAAAATTTTTTTTCCTTAGTCACTATTTCATTTCAATTCAAAGATAAATTAGATAAAACATGTAATGATATATTTTCTTATGCATTTTCTTTTTACTTTATTTTCTTTTTCCAAATAAATATATTTTCTTGTGCAACTCCATATCAGTATGATTTTTAATCAAATAATTAAACGTTAAAATAAAAATTATTAATTCAATTGCAGTACAAATATACATAATAAGTCCTAGACATCCAATCATAAAAATTAATTCGATTGCAGTACAAATATACATAATAAGTCCTGGACATCTAAGAATAGAAAATTTTGATCGAGTACAAGCAAAAAACAAACCCGCATCAAAATATCATAAAGTATGACAAAAAACATAGTCACTCATCTTCTTGAAAGTCAGTTAACATTGTCTTCGAGTTTCTTACAATATCCATGAAGATACATGATAAAAGTTGAACATTAAATTTACGGGCTCTAATAAAAATTTAGAAATATCATTGCACCTAGAATCTAAACTAATCACTGTCTTCGTGTCTTCCTTGGGGGTTGACGTTGACGTGTGGTTCGAGTCGTTCTCGTTGTATCGGGTGCATCAGGAGTGGCTTGTTCCTCTACTTTTTCCTCTGGTTGTTCCTCTGGTTGAGTGCAACCAGTTTGCACGGTTTTAATTTTCGCAAGTTTGAGGAAGATCAGTCGTTTGAGATTGCTAGGTTGCTAGAAATAGGCCATGGCTTCCTCTATATTCTGAAGTTGTGCTCTAGCTTCTTCCATGTGCATGCGAACTTGATAGTTGCATTGATATACTTCTGGCTATACTGGGATTAGTTGGCATGCTTCTGGATGCATGGAATATGGTAGGATAGACACTTAGTCTGTGCATAACTACTCTCCTCTGAACTCTAGGGATATAGTGGCACAAAGTTTGCGAGGTGGTTGATGGTGTAAAATTATTCAACCACTCCGACATCTATTCTGCCAATACAAAATAAAATTCATATCGGTAAACACATTATGCTCTACAATTAAGCCACTAACATAATAATCGCACTAGACAAACTGGATTGCAAATTGACAGTATACATATGTAAACATGACTGTGAAATTAGCATTTCACTAATCTAATCATGAAGTTAAAATAATATTATAACAATCAAGACACTGAAATGTTAACTACACAACAGTTAGGACATTAAAACCATTCTCATTAACATGCAAAATAACCATTCACGATATAAAGCTCAATAACAATTAAGGGCAGTGACCTTAAAAATGAGAAAAAAAACTCAATAATAGGCATGGACAGAGAAATGATAGGGTGATGAATTTAAAGATTCAAAGTTAGAAATTTCATTAAAATTAAGGTGAAATCTTACTTGAATTCCATTCTTGAAGACAAGATCCATAGTTTTCATTAGCTAAGTACAACAAATTTACAACTTTCAGCAATGGGAGTCAATTCCACACTCAAATTCCATTCATTAATAGCAAAATTTCATTCAATAACAAAATTACAGTAATAAATTTGAGTAAGAGTCGAAACCTTGATCGAATCATTTGAGAAGAGAAGAGGAGGCAGAGCTGCGCTGGCGTCGACGGTGCTCGACCGGTGCGAGAACGGCGGAGCTCGGACACACTAGCGAGGGATCGATCGAGACACAAGAGAGAAGAGAGGGAGGAATTAATACAAATTTAGGGTTTGTGGGAGAAGAGAAATAGAGAAGAGGAAAGGAGTTGGGTTTAGAGAAGAGAAGAGAAGAGGAAGAGGAAGAGAAAGAGGAGTTAGCTTTAGAAAAGAGAAGAGATAAGGAAGAGAAGTTGGGTTTAGAGAGGAGAAGAGGAAGAGGAAGAAGAAAAGGATAATTTTGGAATTATAGTTTGCTCACTAAGAAAACTCCTTTCTTTTCAAAAGACAGGTGGGCTCACCAGGAAAACTAGGCTCACTCCGGAAAATTCTATTTGCACACGGTATTTTACTCTTGACGCACGATTTTGAAACTTAAAAATAATTATAAGTTTGCCATTATTTTTTTTGACTAAACAACCCTTATGAATTTCAAACTAAGACTTTTTAAAATTTGGAATTACGACTCATTGTGTTCCTCCTCTATTTTCTCTCTAAAACCCTAAATGATTTTTTTTGGTATTTAATAAAAACACATCTCTTACAAAATTATCGATTTGATTTCTTGAGTCCTTAAATTTTTTTATATTAACATTTCTGAAAATATTAGAAGAATTTTAAATTCTTCGATTTTACCGTGACAAGTGAAATTTGAGTTTGAATTTTTTTATGCAAATAGAAAATTCCAACATGCAATTGGTGTTAGAGGACAAATCTAAGGTACGATTTAAATTTTTTTTAGGTTTTATGCTTATTTGTTTGAAATTTATCGTTAATTAATTTTTTTTTGAGAGAGTTTGCTTACTGGTAGGATATTAATATCCGACCAGAATGTTTCTTGGTCAGGTATTAATACTCGATCAAAATATTTTTTTTCTTAAATAGAATCGAATGGGTGAGGAGTTGGAGAAAATGAGAAATGTTATTTTTGAAAAAAAATTTGGACGCAGAAAGTAAAATAACAGTATTTTAAAATATGAGATTGGTGTAACGGAAAGAGTAAAATGCAGTGCGCAGATAGAATTTCCCGCTCACTCCTCCGCCTCCGATGGCAAAAATCACTAAAATACCCTTGCCTCCTCCTTCACCCCCGACGATGACGAAAAACAAAACCCTACCTCTTGCCGGCGGCGTCACAATAGCAGTAGTAGCTACCGAACCCCTCCCTTAATTCGTCCTCCCTCCTCCCCTTAACCCTCGAAGCCTTCGCCGAGGTAGGCGCTCGTCCCCTCTTCTTGAATTCGAAAATTTCGATCTAGGGTTTTGCTAGAGTTTTCAAATTTGATAGGGGAGGTTCAGATCGCAGGGCCGCCGGAGTTTCTTAATAATGCGGTGGGGTATGTGGAGAGGAAGAAGGAGGCACAGGAGGTGGATTTGATGAGAGGGAGGTGGCGGGCGAGGAGAGATACTCCCTGCTGGTTAGTGTGTGCCTCAAAAAGTTTGATTTTTAGTTAGATTTTGACGAAGAATTGTGGGCTGATTGTAAAAGTTGATTTTTTCTCAAGTTTAGCTGCTAGATTGAATTTCTCCATTGAAAATTGTGATTAACTAATTTAATTCAAAGGGTCTTCTTAAATAAACAATGTCCCTATAAAGGATCTAAAAAGGGAGTTTATTTAGTTATATTAACATTTAGTACAATAAGGATTGATAAATATTGTTATTTACTAACTATAATGAAAATGGAAAACTATTTCAGCATATATTAGTGCACAATAAAAACTTAAAACTAAATATTGAGTATGCTCAAATATTCATTATTTCTCAAATAAGAACCCAAAAAAACCAACAAAGTTTCCTAAATGCTAAACACTGATAATATGTAGAGTAGACACATAATTAAATTTTGCATTAATGATATGTGGATGACAACAATGAAAAGAGTAAAGATGGTAGGTGATGCTTTTGTTCACCATTTGCATCTTAATTTGCTCTTTAATTTAGTCTTTTCTTTTTTTATCATAAACTATTTGGAGTCTTCTTCTTAGTTTCAACAACTAAGGAGATATTATAATTTAGTGAAACTCAGAAGCCAGCCACCCACTAGTCTTTTTTTAAGAGTTTAATAATAAATGAAAGTTTCTCATATATCTAATGTATTCTTAGATTTTCTGTTGAACTTTTCCGTAGGATTTAGTGTTACTGGTGTAATTTCTTCGTTTCAAAATAAAAAAATGAGAAATACAAGGCAATTAGTATTTATGGGCCCCCCAAAAAATATGTGAACAACATTGGGCTATAGATGATAATGTGAGATAATAGATGTCTCCTGCCTCATCTTTTGACCAACATTGGAGTCATATCATGAAGATATTTAAGGATTTCTACTTTCTAGAAACATGTCCATAAAAGTTTCTCACTTGGAACATAAGATATGCTGAGTTTCAAAATTAACTTATTGGCTTGTTCTAAACCCAAATCCTAGATCCTCTATGCAAGATGACTTTCTGAAGGTTCTCATTGGATTTGGGAACAATTTGACTTCTCTAATATTGTAGAAGAAAACAAAATTATTAAATTGGTATTCTCATTCTAGGTTAAGGTGAGTTTGGTACCATAGTTTTGCAGGAGTATAAGGAAATTATGTGGATTGGGGTTTGAAACCTAGAAGTAACACTCAATCCAACGTACCTATTTCTAGGAAAATGGGATAAAATGAATTGGTAGTTTAGGACGAGTACTTGGTTGAAGAATTTAGAGGTACGTCAACTAATTTGTTTGAATTACAACTAAGATATCATTGTAAGATAAGTTTCTATTTCGGTTGGTGAGAAAAACATTCTTGGGTTAGGGAGATTTCTAGTGATGTCAACCATGTGATTCAAGTTGTTGGTTGAAATGAAGGAGTGTAACAAGAGTTTCATGCGACCTTAGAAGTCTGTTAAGATTGTAAGGAAAGTTTTATCGGACTTCTATTAGGCACACTTAGTTATATATGTGATGGATTATAAATAGATATCGTGCATAGAAAATAAGTATAGTACAGCTGCGCATGCTTTGTTGGATGCATGATAACACTGGGAGAGATGAAGTGAGAAATGATAATATTATTGTTTGAAGAGACGATGCGAGTAAATCGTCTATATTGGTTTGGTCATTTGTAATGTAGACCTACGGATATGCCAGTTCAGTAACCGGAGCTTATCAATGTAGGCAAATTAAAAGAGTAAAGAGACAACTGGAGAAAACATGAATAGAGGTAATATGAAAAGATGTACATGCTAAAGCTTTAAAGACATTGCTCGATAGGAGTGAGAAGAGAAGGATGATCTATGTATTTAATCCGACGTGATTCACTTTCTGGTTCATATAGCCTACTGCAAATACTTAGAATAAAAGGCTTAGTTGTTATATTAACATTTATGAAAGAGATGAAGAGGGGGAGAGAGTCAAAGAAAAAGCCAAGGGGCTGTTTGAATGCTTGCATGTAGTACTGCAAGTTCTAATTTGTATTACTGCAAGTGTAACTACAGTAATCAAAGTTGCTGCAACTTGTATTACTGCATTTGGAATGGGAGTTGCAAGTAGTAACTAGAGTTATAACATTTTTCTAAATTTAATCTCTTATTTTCAAAAGTTATGGGAAGTACTATATTTATCTATAATATAATTACTGTTTGTAGATGAGAGGTGAAAGTCGTCATTCACATTTTTTTCCGCAATTGTAATTGTTGGAAGTGCGTAAGTGGTTGCAATTGTTGTTGGAAATTTTTGTAAATATAACTGTAACTTTATCCAAACAGTAGAAAAATCCCACTTGTAGCCCACTTTACGAGTTGCAACCCCTAACCAAATAGTCCCCAAGTTCAAGAAAAAAGTTGAGACTTTTCTCGTTGCTTTTAGAGGAGGTTTGGACTATCCAAATGCATGCGGTTAGACAATAATTTAGATTTTCAAGAAACTGTCTAATTCCTAGTCCACGCAACTAATAACATAACATAACAAGTTGGAGTCCAAGTCCTAATTCAATATGAAAGAGTGAAGTTCGAGAAAAAAAGTTTTAGTTCACATCCAAACTTAGCATATAAAGTAAATATATTCATGGCTACTTAAATTACAATGTCTATGAGGATTTAAAGATTAAGATCTGCATAATTATTCGAAAAGTTAGGAGATTAAGAATTAGTAAATAATTTTATTTTGTTAATTGCAATGAAAGTGCAAAACAGAAATTTCAAACTTATTTTAGTGTCACCAAGAACTAAGAATTGCAAAGTTAATATCTTCAAATATTCAATAACATATTTCTTGATTTCTTGAAAAAGAACTATAAAGCTACTTAAATTTCCTATATATATGGATAATGTGTAGGCTTTGTTTTTGAGGAGGTGTTTTGGAGAGGAGTTATGCTTTCTAACTCATGTAACCAAGCAATTTGTAGGATTTAGCTAATTCTAGCTTTTGGCTGAAACCATAACTCATCCCCACCAAAAACCAGGAAATTATTTGCATAATAATTTTATAAAAATGCCATGGCTGCCCTTGGAATGGAACTCTCCTTTAGTCATGTGCTTTTCAGTGAATTTGGCAGGAGTTAGGCCATAACTCCTGCCTGCTCTTGCCAAATGAGGCCATAAAATGGACAACAATTAAAAAATTGCAGATGAGAATACTGAAGAGCAAAGATGATAAATGCTGCTTTTTTTCACCTTATATGTCGTAATTTGTTTTTAATTTTGTCTCTCCTTAGTCAACTGTTAAAAAGATAATATTCTAGTGAAATTTAAAAGTCATCTAGCAACGGTATTTTACCAAAAAATGTAATAATGAACAATAACTTATCATATTTCTAGTGCATTCTCAGATCTTATGTTGGATGTTTCTTGGGATTTCATTACTGTTAACATATTTGTGTAGAACCTGTAGTACTGATATGTAAAAAGTAAAAAATAGAGATATGAATGCACACCAACTTTTTGAGGACCACAAGAATGGTGAGCCCAAGTATGCAAGGGGCTCCAAAGTTTCCCGTTGGGGTTCAATTGATATCCCTTAACCTCCCTTACCTTCACCACTGGTCTAAGCTGCAAGCCTGCAACTTTGTCTTTATCTTAATGTTGAAGTGTAAACAAAATTCATGATTTCATAATAATTTGTTTATCTGAATGCAGCTTGCATAGCACTATAGTTTAAACCTGGCTTGATAATGTGATCTTGATAAAGTTACTAGGTGCGGGTTAGTCCAAGTCTTGTATAGTTCATAATCAGGTACCTGTAACCCCTGTTTACTAAATAGTTCGGGTCTTTTTCTTGGCTCTTGATCCAACCCACCTAATTGTAAACACTTCTGAAACATGGATAGATTGGGTTTAAAATTTCAACTTTGAGGGCTGCTAGCTCTTCTAGTTGGAGGCCATTTGGAATTATGTTTATCATGGGTTTAGGTTTAGATCCTATTCTAAGCAAACTGTGGTTGTGTGAATTAAATCGTTTAGTCTGTACCATGACTCAACCTTGCCTAATGAGTTTGCCCTGGTTCTTTGTTAAATGGGTACCAACTTTGAGTGGCGTGGAAAGATGGTTCTGTTATGGGCAAAGTTTCCGACGTGTTACATAAGCGGGTCGGTTTTAGGTTAGGTATTACTTGAGCAGGTGAAGTTCAATCATGCCTGATCAGTTTGACTTGGTCTTGAATAAGTGTTGAAGAACTTCCATGATAAATTTCAAACACTAAAGCAGACTTAGGACTGAGTAGTGTAGGATTTGGATCACACAAGAAACACTTGGCCTCATTTCTAAGTTTTAATTATCATTATTATGTACAAAGTGAAATCAACAAGTAAAATTTTGGGTTATTTGGGATTTCCTTTACATCATGATAACATGTAATGATGCCTCTTATTTTCTGTGATATTGATAATTGATTAACTGGCTCCTACATGTGGTTATGCATAATCATTTTCTTGATGTTTAAAGTAACAATATGGGTGTACATATAGCGTAACATACAATGTAGGTTATGTGATTTTTTCAATTTATTATTAAAATAAATATAAAATTATTCACAATAATTTTAATAATAGGAAAAATTAGTTTTTAAATATAAAAAAATAATGATCTTTTTGAAAATTGTCATAACCTATTCTAACAAATTATTGAAATATATGAACACAAAGAACAATCAAAATCTTAAAATTTCAATTCTCACACTTATACTTCATTACATAGAAGTTCACAAGAACCACAGCCATAACAAACATATTAATGTCCACCATAAAGTTATAATGTAATATCAACTACAAAATAAGGTAGTCATAAAAATTTCAAGTCCTAAAAATATTTAAGTAATATAAAATAAACTAGTCATCTCATAAATCCTCTCATGAACGTCAAATATCGGTATTGAGGTTGACCATCGAAAACACCCTGATCAGGGCATATTTTTTGTTCCAGTACACTACCATAATCTCTTAGTTATCCTGGTAAAAAGTCATTGTCAAGCCACATAATCTTGGAAAATGACACCCCTGATCCTGTTGGCTGGATCCCAGTAAAAGGGTTGTCAAAATTTAAAGATTCTAAATTATTACATGTAATGCATCATTGTCATAGAAAATAATTTTTTTCCAATATAGGCATGTTTATTTGTCTGAAACACCTGGTACTTCAGTTGAGCTCATGAAGTTCATCAGCTGGGAATCATACTAAATCATTTTGACATGACAATTACCACAAGTTGGACCAGAAGCCTCGTGCTATGAAGCTGTATTTGTTTCACGTCCCCATGTTCAACTCTCCATGACTTGGAGGATTCTATACTCTTTTTTCTCTTTTTGTTGGACCATGGAATATCTTTTATAGTGTCTTTAGTTTTCTTGGTAGGATAACTTTGCTACATTCGTTTTCTCATCTCATTTTTTAAATTTAATTTTTTAGCTCAAACATCTATGTCCTGTACCTTGCTGACTATAGCTTATACTAATAAAATTTTTTTGGAAACGTTCTCCTGATGACATCAGAATTTGCGAGATATATATTTGTAGTACACACACACACACACACACATATATATATGTACATATATGTATGTATATATGTATGTACGTACATATATGTACATATATACATACATATATATATGTATTCATATATATATACATACATATACATACATACATACATGCATGCATGCATGTGTGTGTGTTATATATATATGTATATGTATGTATGTATGTATATATATATATATATATATATATATATATATATATATATATATATATATATATATGTATATGTATGTGTGTACACACGCACGCACGCGCACGCGGACACACTTACAAATGTATGTGTGTTGTGTATACACACACGCATATATATTCATACATACATATATGTGTGTGTGTGCGCGCGTGCGTGCATGTGCGTGTAAATATATACATATACGTGTGTGCGCGTGTGTGTGCACGCGCACGCATGAGTGTGTGTACGCGTCTCCTTTTTCATGTTTGGATCAGTGTTATTTTTGAAAAATTTCAAACTAGTGTTGCATTGTTTGTTGACCTGAAACAGTTGTTAGAAATGATTTCTCTTAATTTTTTGTTAGTCCGAAGTTTCAAAAGGAGTGTGGCACTGTGACTGTTCAATTGCTGGTTGGCTTAGACACATTTAAGCTCCCTTGCATGGATTCTATGCAGTAGATATATCCATTTCTGATACAAAGCGGATATTTGCATACTTAGTGGATAGTTGTAGGATGCTTCCTATAATTTGCAACGTAGTTTGGAGGCATAGGACGCCTATCACTGTCTCACTAACCAAAAGTCAAAAATGGAGTTCATGAATCATATAGTTCACAATTCAATTTGACTTGCAGATGCATGCACTTTTCATAACAAAGGATGTGAACGATAAGGACTACTAGAATTTGATATGCTACTTTTTTCGTAAACTGGCTGTAATGTCTTCTTGGCCATTGTTGTATTATTTTAATAATCTATTATATGCTAGTATATTAATATGTATCCATGTGATAATCCATATCTCAAATTTTGAATTGTTTGGATTTCGGATATTGCATACCTACATATATGTATCTTGTCGCATCTGCATCCTGTATCTAGATCAAAGCATCATACTATAGAATGTAAGGGTTGCAGCTAGGCGTGCAAATGGATATGGATGTCTGCATATATATCCATATCCAGATATGGATACGAAAATCTATGCGCGGCATGATAAGGATGTAGGTATTTTTTTCCAAGTTGGATATGGATCCGGATATATTGGGGAAAAAAATTCAGATATAGATATCTGAAAAAAGATCTGGATAGTGGATACAGATACAGATTACAGAAAATTATTCCTATACTCATTGTTTGATGTTGATGTATTTTTGAGCTTACTAGCTTTTATAAATACAACAAAACCCAATATCCTATATAAAATTTTCATGCCCAAAGTTCAATGTACTCTTAACTTATAGTAGTGATGAATAATTATTTTCACTTCGTACAATAAAAGTTTTTTTTTTAATGACCAAATCATCTGAAAAGCTATAAAGAAAATGGAGATCTTAGCTTAAATTTGACATTTTAACATTCATATTATTTATTTATATAAAACTTAAAATAATCTGTAAGAATTTTCAAAATAATATCATAAAAATAAATATATCATGATTTATCTCACTCGATGTTATCACATTTTTTGTTTAGTTTTTCTCGAATTTATTTTTGGTTCATATATGATTTTTATCCATGTCCCGTTTTTTATATATCCAATTTGTATATGTTTCTATTAAAGTGGGTACATATTTGCCTTTTCCTTACCAAACCATGTCGCTACTTGGATAACAAATATGGATATGATAAGTCCCATATCTGACTCATTTGCACCTCTAGTGGCAGCACATAGTTTCAATTTACATCCACAGGGGCAAAATTTCATGATAATAAATGTTCAGTAGATGATAATAGAAGTTTGTTGTAAAACTCAGTTAGTAGTTATCAGTCAGAAGCTATTGTTTTTGTACTGTCTTGGTTCTGATATGTCTTTGATGGAAGACTTGAGATATCTTCTCTAAGACAGTTATATGATGTTAATTATTACATCGATTTGTTGTCTCTGCTGAATCTTTATCAAAGAGAAAAATGTATATTCCTAAAATAATGACCAAGGGAGCTAACAATACCTATTATTGCTCTCTCTTTTTGATCTATGGATATGTTTTATGTGCTTTCAAATTCTTGCTACTATATTGAAGTTGATAATTCCTCTTCTTGCTTCGGTGGCCTTGCAGCTAATAGAATATGCTGCTCTCAGTTGTACTTAACAAAACAAAACCCATCACAGACTTTATTATAGACAAAAGTTTGCTGCTTCTGTATTCAATTTGCTGGACTTTCATTTCAACTTGTTACTCTTTATCATATCATACTCTAATCATTTTTTTTTTTTACTATTGTGGACTTCCGAATTGACTTGGATTTTACTCTTTTTTATGTGTTATTGTGGAGGCAAAAGCTCGGTTGGGATTCGTGTTTGAGTTAGAAGTGACGTTGGAGGAAAGCTCTCCAGCTCCAGCTATAACAAATACATCTGGGGAAGGCAAATGAATAGTTTCTGCCTCAAATCCTGAAGCGAAAGATGCTGCAGATCTCCTAAGGTACTTCCTTTTGCTCTTTATACACTACATAGCCCATAAAAACAGTTGAGGTTAGGGATGAGAATGGGTGGGTCCAGGGAATAATTTTTTGCCCGTCATATTCAAAATTTGAGTTAGAAAAATGAGATTTTTATTTTTAACTAAAAATTTTGGATAGGGCGGCCAAAAATTGATCCTTAGACCCGCCCATTCTCATTTCTACTTGCAATAGGTCTTCCACAAATTAAGTGCCATGTATTGTTGCATCAAAGTGAAATCTTTTGATCATAAAACTCCATAATATAAATTTATAAGAATTTGTCTTTCTACTTAATAAATGGGAAATGATTTTCACTTTATTAGATAATTTACTAAGGATGCTAATTTTCTCTTAAGCGGTATAGATGCAGTCTTTTGTCTCCTCTCCAGGAGCCTTCTACAAATACCTTTACTCTTGATATTATTGTTCTCTCAGAAGGATAACAAAGCCCTTAACTTTATTTGTTGACCAGCGGGTTATAAGAGTCTTACATATGTTGAATTTTGACACAGTGCTTATTTTTTAAAGATCTTAAGAGATCTGTAAGTTGCAGATTCATTTAAAATGCTTATATAAACATAGTATGATCACACGGGCTACTTACTAACCAACAAACTAACCAACAATATCCAACAATAGTTGGTTCCGGCTAATTTCATGTCAAGTTGGAGGCGTCTTTTGATGTTGTTTGCTGTCTTCCAAAGACCTTCGGATGTTTTCTTATTTTGATTTGCTCACGCGACGTTAATTTCCAGGATGTGCCGGATGTGCCTGCAATGTGGGGGTTCCAAAGACCTATTCACATACTCGAGACGTGGTTTGCTCGTATGTGGGAGATTGCCCTCCTGCAGACCCCCAGCCGAAAGAGCATGAGAAGAAGGGATCCACCATCAAAGACAAGGAGAAGAACAAGAGGATGAAGGGACAATCAAGCCACGCAACATGGAAGAGCAAAACAGAGATGCAGTTGAGGCAACAGTTTGATTGATTAGAAGAGGAATATAGTAAGAGGTAGATAAATGCTTTATAATCAATGGATCTCAAATGGAATTGTATGTTACTGAATATGGGATGAGATAACATCCACTTGTAAAGGAAAATTGCAACTTTTCGATAATGCTTACAGTGATCATTCAAGAGTGTACCCTTATTTTTGCTCAGATTCTGAGATCCCATGAAATTGTATATATTTCTTGCTCTGAAATGTATAATCTTATCATGCGTAATATGAGTATATATGAACAAAGTTATCGCAAAAAGTTTGTACAATGAAATGAACTTGCAATTATCTAAATTTTGACATAAAGTTCTTTTTAGCTCAGACTGCTCAAGAAATTTGACAATAAAATTTCTAGCTTATATTGTTACCGTTGCCAATGCTACCATAGATGACAGAGTTGAGAATTGATCTCTCTTGCTCCCTTGGTTTCTTATCTCATCATTATTTTCGCTATTACCATTCCGTTGTTACCGTCACTTCCCTCCTCGTCATTGTTCAAATCTGCTCTTTGGTTTTCAACTTCATCTTCATGCACCTCTGCATTTTAGTTTTTTTCTTATCTTCTTCTTTCAAACTTGAATCATTTTTAGACTATGAATCCTCATCTTCGGCCTCATTATCCTCGTAAATTGAATCCCTTTCTTGAATCACTTACCTCGCCTTTGGACTCAGGAGTTCGTATTCTTGCAAGAGCTGCTAAAATATGTAGACTCATCGTTGTACTCCTTGTCCTCCACTCTGTCACTGTACTCGTCTTCTTCTTTCCCTTTAGACATTTTATTTTCAAAGTATACTGCTAAGTCGCGCTGGCACCATCACATACAAGACATTAGCCAACAAACGTAATGTAGAAGGGAACAACTGACTCAAATAACATTGGCCAACAAACGCAATGTAGAAGAGAACAGCTTACTCAAGTAACTAGTTTTGCACATCAATGAGTATCTCTTGAGGCCAGACAACTACTTTATCAAGGAAAGGCTAATGGTGGGAAATTCAAACCATGGCGAATGAGGAAGAGGAGGGAAACCTTAGAAATGCCACAAGAGATGCAACAATTCCCTTGTTGCAGGGGATGAGAGGAGCTTGAATATTTTAGTATCGAGTTTTAGGTTCTGCTGCTGTTGCTGCATATTTAAACTTCTTGTAGAGAATGATAGCAGTAGTAGTAAAATTGCAAGAAGAATCCAGATATATTAACATTACAAATCAGAGACACAAACCACTGTCTTTCAAATAGATGAGATTTTACTGCAAGAGATGAAAATAGATCATCAAAGTCAAAACTATGAAATATCAAGCAAATCAAATAAGAGAACGCAAAAAATTTAACGTGGTTCGGAGCAAGTCCTACGTCCACGAGCTAGATCAAATCCTTAATATTTGATGATGTTTACAAATAAAAACCTTATATCCCTTAAATTTCTCAAAGTTATAAAGAAGACGGACTAAAATCTAAAAGATTGCAAAAGAGTTTTAAAAGCTTCAGCAAGCTCCTTCTAAAAGTCTTCCAAACACTCATTTATAATTTAGGTTTAACAGCTGGTGAGTCCAAAATCAACACCAAACCCAATGTTGATGCAGTCTGCCATCGGTCATCGATAGGGGTCCAACCCGCATTGACCCTTTGCTACGAGATTCGCTACACCCTTCAATGGCTCCTTTGAAATCCAAAAAAAAAGGAAAAAAAAGTTAATTCCAAACTTAATTGAGAAACTAAAGACTTGAGAAAGGATTTTCAATTCAAGTAGAACTAGATATAAATAGTGCTAATAATAATAATACTAGCTTTTTTGAGTAAAAATTCAAATTAGAATTCACAGCCTGACAAGAAAACAAAGAAAACTCATACAAGAAGTATCCCAGTGGTGTGAGATTATGTTTTTGAAGATTATGAGGACAAGTATTTAAATGTTCCATCTAGTTAAAAAATAAATAAATAAATAAACATTCAATTTGTGTTTGTACTTATTCTTCCCAATATAAAAATTAATAAACAAATTACATTGAATTTAATTAGAAAATTTTAACAAGAAAAAAGGTCCGAAAAATTAATGATGAAAAATGAAAGATGGTAATGAAAAAAAACAAAAGTAAATTAGTATAGGCCAATTTTACACAGAGGAAGGAGGACAAAGAGATGTTTTTAAAATTATAAAACGTCAAAATGATATATATATATATATATATATATATATATATATGGGAAAAAAAAAGAAAAAAATGGGTAGGAATTAATGCCTAACCTCTCTCAGTGACATCGAAGCACTGAAAAGCCTGGAATGTGGCATAATAGGGTCCAATATTGGCCACCTTCAATACATTTTTCCCGTAGAGTGTTATTGCAGTACAGAGTGAATGTGTGTAATGTGCCTTTTGTCCTGGCCTCATGAACGATTCCCAATAGCCACTCTGGAAGGCACTCCTCTTTCAAATATAGAGACAAGCTCTGAAGCATGTCCAATCTCTCCACATGCTTTAACATTTTACAGGACTCATAGATTGTCATCTCTCTTAATGCTGGAAGATTTGTGATCCTTTCCAAACATTGACTATTAACATTCAAATTTTCCAAGGAGGGGATGTTCTTGATTTCTCTTAGGCTGTCGGCACCCAATATTGTACAGCGCTTCAAGACTGCAGCGTGTTGCAGGCCATCTGGAAGAGCTCTCAACTTGGAACAATGAAAAATTTCCAAATACTGTAGGCGAGGTAACAGCTTGATTGTTTTCCTTGTTCCTTCATCCACCTCCTTCGCATCGCATACCCATTCCTCCCAATTATTCATATACTTTATACTCAATTTTTCAAGCTTGGGGAAGGCTATTGGTATTCTCTTATGGCCGTGTCCAACCTCGGTATCACAACCAAGAAGTTCAGGGCCAATGGTAACAACAGCAGTTGCACATGCGATATAAAGGATTCTTAATTGTGGCATTTGGCCTAATGGTGGAAGGTGCTGACAAGATAAACAATTCCAAAGTATCAAAGTGGTCAAGTTAGGAAGCATGCTTATCCACAATGGGAAATTAAGCCCGCTGAAGTTATAAACACGAAGAACTTCTAGGCTTGGCGAAGGGGAGAGGTCTTCAATGATCTGTTCATTTCCATTAGGAATAAATGAACGATCAGCATTTTGTTTCCACTCTAGTTTTAATTCCTTGAGATAAGGTTTATCAGATAGGGGTTGAATCCCTCCCGTCGATGCCCTCTTTAATTTAGTAATATGGATAATTCTGAGCCGAAACATAGATTGCAACTCATCCAGGCTATTATTGTCTTCACCAACACAAATCCTAACAACTCAGTAAGATGTTCCAGTTTTCCCATTCCAATAGGCAAATGGTCAAGTGGTGTGCGATAAATGTTAAGGTATCTCAAATTGCATAACTGTGTAATGCTCTGTGGAAGAGTGTGTAAGTTGAAGCATTTGTAGAGGTTCAAGAATTGTAGGTTGACAAGGCACCCAAGAGATTCTGGTAGCTGGGAGATTGCAGTGTTACCAAGATCAAGAAGTCGCAGATGTTGGAGATGTCTTATAGATTCTGGAATGCTCTCTATTACGCTACCATTAAGATCCAAAACTCGGAGATGTGTGAATCTTTGAAAAAGATCATGTACTATAATCTTCTGACACCCAACCATACGAAGAGTCCTCAATGCTTCTGAATCTGAGTTTTCCACCGCATTTAGAACAGTTTCTGTTTCTTTCATATGGTAGATTGCTAGCCGACGTAGCCTCGATGAATTCTTTTGAGGGAGAGGGAAGTTCAATGCATTTGGATTGGTCGAGTCATTTCCATCAACAACATGACTCTCATCCCCCATTAGAAACAAAGCAAGTGATCGTGTAAGATCATGAATTGTGCATTGCATATTCTCAAAAGCAGTACTTTCGCCATGTAATAGACTTCTCCTTGTTAAAGCATCGAAATAATCCTCAGCAATATCTTCTGGCAGAGAATTCTCTGGTGCTGTGATAAATCCTTCTGCCACCCACAACCTACACAAGTCTTGTTGATGTAATCGATGATCCTCAGGCCATAGTGAGCAATAGAGGAAGCACTGCCTGAGCTGAGAGGGCAAATCTTCATAGCTAAGGTACAAAGCTCCCCTTACTTCTTCAGGAAGCTCCCCTGTTACAGACCACGCGTAGCTTCTGTACAGCTTTTCCCATTCACTCTTGTTTCTGTCTTTTGTTCTCAAAACCCCGCCAATGGCTTTGATGGCGAGGGGAAGGCCATCACATTTCTCAACAATCTGCATGCCGATCTCATGCAAGTCCTGTATATCATCATCGGCCCCAGCTTCAAATACAATTTTACATAGCAATGCCCATCCATCATCAGCAGAGAGCTTCGGCACCCGATAGGTCTGAATAGCTCCCATGCTTCTAGCAACATTTTCATTTCTCGTGGTGACGAGAACTCTACTGCCTGATGCAACTCCATGCCCCAACGGAGTCCTCAGCAGATCCTCCCACACATCAGCCCTCCACACATCGTCCAGTACAAGAAGGAATCTGTTGCCTGCAAGGGCAGAGCTAAGGAGAAGCTGGAGCTCCGCCTTGGTTTCAGCATGAATTTCTCGTTCCCCAACTGCACCCCTTATTATCTGCTTCAGCAATCCTATCTCTGAGTAGTTCTGGGACACACACACCCACAAACTCTTCGCGAAATGGGCTTGCACTTTCTGATGGTTGTATATTTGCTGAGCAAGTGTGGTCTTGCCGATCCCTCCTAATCCGACAATTGAGAAGACAAGCAAGCCCCCTCCTTGTGAATTCAGCAGCGACTCCACCAGTCCATCGGCAGCTCGCTTAACTTTCGTTCCTACGAAATCAGGAGTGAGCAAAGAAGACGTCTGACGAGGGTCCACGCTGGTGGCAGCCACACTGGAGCTGCTGGTTTGTGATAGACTAAACATTGTCCTGTCCCTGGAGATCTCCTCAAGCCTCTGGTTCAGCTTTTCAATCTCCTTGCCAATCTCACGACGGACTGGAATGCTGGTCACAGTAGTAAAGCATGATGAAAAGCAAGATAGTGGATGATGGCGTACCGAGTTGGAGGTGGACGGTGGTGGTGATGCCTGTCGCTGCGGCTTCTGGAGTTGATGACCCTTGATTCTGCAGAGATCGATGATATCATCGGCGTCGTACATAACATCCTTCAGCTTGGACAGCCAAATGTTGACGGATGGCTCTTGGATCCTTCTGCGTTCTGCTTCTTCAAGCACGGCTTTTATCATCTCCAGCTGCTCTTTTAGCCGTCGGAGGTCTTCCTCCACCCTCAATATCCTCACCACCTTTTCGGTGGCCAGCTCCTGTAACACGTCCAGGTATCTCCCAACAAAGGCATCAACAATCATCGCCATTCTCCCTCTCTGTGACTGTTTGCACTGCACTAGTGTTCCAAACAATTATTGTCTCATAATTCAGAAGATAAGGATGATTCCTTTACGCACATGCCTTGTTTTTTTCTGTCACGGGAAATTCTAAATGAGCACCACACTTGGCTTAGGGAGCGCCATTTTCCGCCGTGGTGCTCCCTAAGTCAAGTGTGGTGGGCAGTTAGAATTTCCCCACTTTCGCTGGAATCTACTTTTCCAAATGGTTGACAGCCTTGCAGGCATATTCTCCGAATAATTCCACCTTACCAACTCTTAATTGTGGGGAATTTATAGAGAGGCACAACTTTTTTTTTTTTTTCGCCCAGTGAGCCTACTTTTTCTAGTGAACACACTATCTCTTTTGAAAATAGAGAGTTTTTTCTAGTGAGCACATTAATATTTCCAAAATAACCTCCCATCTCCACCTCTCTCCCACATTCTTGATCAGGACTAACAGTTCCGAATCAATTTGAGATGATCTGGAACTGTTAGTCTGGATCACACTAGTTGATCCAGCCCTGGCTCTTGATCTAGGCTAGACAGTCCGGATCAAAGATGACCGATCCGGGACTGTTAGCCCAAAAATCACAACTTTTTGCCTTTCCTTTATTTCTCTCATTTTCTCTCCCCATTAAACCGTTACTTCTCTCTCCCTTCTCTTCCTTTTTCCTATTCTCTTCCTCCTTCCTCTTCCTCTTTTCCTCTCTTCTAAAAAAATCTTCTCTAATTCAAATATCCAACTCCTTTTTTCTCTTCCTCTTTTCTTCGCTAAATCCAACACTACCCAACCTTTCTCTTCTCCCTTTTGCCTGTCGCGGTCGTTGCCTTCGCCGTCGCCGGTCCAGACAATGTCGTCGTTGATCCTTTTCCGCCACTTCTTATGAGTTTTAGGGGTTTTTTTTTTTTTGGATTAACTAAACTGTCGTTTGAAAAGATAAGGAGAAGGGAGAAGGAAGACAGGGACATTTTGGTTCAAAAAATTCGATGGCAAGATTGTCATATGATAAAAGTTTTTAAGTGAGCTCACTAAGAAAATGGTGTGCCCATCAAGAAACTCCCTAAGGCTGTGTTTGGATTGAGGGAAAATGAAGGAAAAGAAAAAAAAAAAAAAAGAAAGAAAAAGTTTCTTTCCAATGTTTTGTTAGAGAGAAAATTAGAGAGAAAATAAAAGGAAAAGAAAGTGAGAGAAAATATATTAAGTTTTTTTCTTTTTTATTTTCTTCCTCAAATCTAAGAGAAAATGAAAGAAAAGGAAAGTTGAGAGAAAAAGGAAAAAGTGAGAGAAATTTTTGCATAAATTTTCTTATAAGTTTAGTCCCAAGATATTTTTAATTTTTATGAAGTTTGAACCATTTGGTTATTATATGCTTAATTATTTAAAAATTAAAAATTATATCAATAATATGTAAATTAATATTAAAATTCTCTATAGTTTAATTAGAATTATATTTCCCTTTTAATTTTCTATGAGCAACCAAACATAATAAACTTTTT
Organism: Dracaena cambodiana; assembly: GCA_036321105.1. Lineage (NCBI taxonomy): Eukaryota > Viridiplantae > Streptophyta > Magnoliopsida > Asparagales > Asparagaceae > Dracaena > Dracaena cambodiana. The sequence continues at coordinate 43,955,044 of JAYEPQ010000010.1, read as the reverse complement.
TTTTCTAAAATTTTCTTGAGATTTTCTTCTTTATTTTCTTTCTAACCAAACATAAAAAAGAAAGCCAATTTCCATATCTTTTTTTTTCTTTTCTCTTTTCCTTTCCTTTTCTTTTATTTTCCTTCATTTTCCCTCAATCCAAACAAAGCCTAATTGTGGGGCTTTGCATACGCGTCACATGTCACCATTACCACTATCAAAGGGCTTTCAATGATGCAGACTAACCAACAACTTCCTATAAATTTGCCGGAGACTTTATTTCGTTCCTTAACAATTACGCTCAACAGGTGTCCTGAATGTGGATGATGCAAACTTAATATAGTTGTATATATTTTTAATCACTCACTATTTTAATGAATGATTGTGATAAACTCGGTACATTTTGTATGGAGAAAAGAATCCAAATCCGACTCACAACTTATGACTTCTCATGGTGTGTTTGGACTATGGAAGTACAAAAAGTAAATAAAAAAAATTAAGAAGTAAACTTTTCAAATTAAAGTAGAAAAAAAGATTTCTTCATTTGTTTGTTTGCTAATTTTTGGATAAGAAGAATGTATAAGGAAGTGAAGCTAATATTATTTATATGATTAAATAAAACAATAATTATATTATTTTATTAGTTTTTATGTATAAGAATATAATTTTTGAATGGTTATTATGAAATAAAAATATTAATTTTTTGTCTTGATCTTCTACTTTCTAGAGTCTTTCCAAGCCAAAAGTATAAGGGTGTGTTTGGCTTATGCAAGTAATGGAAGTTAAGGAAGAAATTTAGAAGTAACTTTCAAAATTGAAGTAAAAGAAGAGTTTTCTTTTTGTGTTTGTTTGCTAAAATTAGAAGAAAAAAGTGTATTAGGAAGTGAAGGAAATATTATTTAATTAGTTAAAATATACATTATTTATCTTATTTTATTTATTTTTATAGAAAAAGTACCACTTTTGAATGATAATGATAATATATAAATAAAAAAATATTTTCTTATCTTGCTCATTTACTTTCTAAGCTTTTACAACCCAAAAGTATGAGGAAGAAAATTTTAGAAGTGAGGTGCCACATAGACGCCACCTCATCATATAAGAAGTAACTTCCAACTTCTTTCTTGACCAAACAAACGCTTGAAGTAGTGGAAGTAGGCTTACTTTCATTATTTCCATTTTACTTCCATGCAAACACACACCCTAAATAAGAAAAGTTTGGAAGTAAGGTGCCATATAGACGCTACATCATTATTTAAAAAGTAACTTCCTACTTATTTCTTGGCTAAACAAGCACTTAGACTGTGTTTGGGTATTTGGAAGTAGTGGAAGTAAAGAAGAAGATTAGAAATAACTTCCAAAAATAATAAAGTGGAAGTATTATATTTCATATACTTATAGTGTTTGTTTTTTTACTTTTTGGAAAAGAGAAGAGATGGAAGATAAATAAAATATTTATTTTTTTTGAAGAAAGAAAAAGATAGGAAGACACAAGATAATAAAATATTATTACTTTTTACTTCTAACTATACTTCCATCCAAAATCAATGTGAAGTAAAGATATCACGTAGGATCCACCTCACCATTATATAAGTAACTTCCACTTTACTTCCTATACAAACAAACACATGAAATAGTAGAAGTGACTTTACTTCTACTACTTTCTTTCTACTTCCATGCAAACAAACACACTCTTAGTGGAGCACATACCTGCAAATATGAGAATTACTATTTTCACTTCCAGATAGAGAAGAAAAAAAAGAAAAAACTTTTGTTAGTTGTTACTATAGCTAGCATAATTACAAATAACACAAGCTATTAATTCTTTCTCTCAAATCTCTTTGTTTGACCTCTAATTCTATCTTGAGAAGTAAATCTAGAATCTGCATGGCACACACTCATGGTCACCTACTGAGAACTATCACTGCAACTAATTAAGCTTGATATTCTGATTTAGGATTATTTTGGTGATTTGAACAGGAGGCCGAGATCCTTGATCTCACATTGATAGGTTGAGGAAAGTGATTCTTTAGTCGATATCACTGTTATTTTGGGAATTCGTACAGCAGAAGCTATCACTGTACAGTAACAATTTAGCTATATCGTGATGGGAACAAAAGTCCTTATCAGATTACTTGCATGTAGGAAATTGTTTTTGTGGCTATGGATGGAACCTTGTGGTCTTTTGAGAAAAAGAGTGTAATGAATACTTAATTTTTTTTTTTTTTCTTTTTTGCAATAGGGATCATCAGAAAGGGATTTAAGAGCATGTCCCTTTACCTTATGTTTATTAGAATCATCTTGTAATTTTGGTAGTGCTTTTGTTTTTGCGATTCTCATCTTCAGCTTCTATTTTTTGTGCTATCCGTCGGTTTATCGATTCATTAGCTATTATCTAGTGCTATCATTAAATGAGAATTGGATCACGAAACTACAAGAGTAGTAGGAGTAGTAAATGTTACCTATTGATGCCAATCAATCATCCAAACCCTTAAGGCATATTTCTCACTAATAAATAACAATACGAGATTCTACTAATTCATTGTCATTACCTTATGACTTTGCTCCAAGAGTTAGTAGATTACTAGAGGGATTCTATTGCCATGATGAAACGATATGAAACTAACATTATATTCCTCCCAAACATCGGGAAGAATATCCGTTGCCTGCGAGCAAATCAACGAAGCCAACCTTCAGCAGTCGATTCTGCATGGCAGCTAATGCAAGCCAATATTGCCTCAAACAGCAAACCAAAGCACTATAACGGCCACAGTGTTGCTGAAAGAAATATGGACTGTACTATAAATATTAGGGATGAAAATGGATATGTCCAAGAGCAAATTCTTGGTCCGCTCTATTAAAAATATTTGATTAACAAAATGAAATTTTCATTCTTAATTTAAATTTTTTAATAGGGTGAACTAAAAATTAGCTCTAGGACCCATCTAGTAAGGATTACAACAAGTATGTTGGGCATGCCTTATCTTTTTTGAGCATAGACTTAGAGAGACTATAGATGGATGTTTGGCTATTTTCACTTCGATAAAATGTGCACATTTGATTTCTTAGATACACTTTCCTTATACAACAACTTCAACAAAAACTAAGCCTTTTATCTTAAGTATTTAAGACGGGCTACGTCACCCGAGATGGATCAAACTGATAATCCTTTTCCATTCATCATTTAAACCTCTAACTTTCAAAAAAAAAAAATAATAATAATAATAATAAACTCCAAAAACGTAGGTTTATATCTATAAAATATTAGGCACATGCCTAGTTTGTTTTTTCCTTCACTGGAGTCTCCTTCTCCCAATGTAATGATCTTGGTGAATAAACTACTAAGCTGTTGACAGCCTTGCAGGAATATTCTCCGAATAATTCCATACAATTATCATGACCTTATACTTTCATTTCTTAATTGTCGCTTTGCATGCTTTCACATGTCACTGTAACCACTCTTGAAGATAATATTCTTTTGCGCAGAGCTTTCAGTGATCGATGCAGACTGAACTGATCAGATAAACTTGCCAGAAGCGGACAAACTCATCCTGCACATAATTTTGGGGAACTTCTAAAGGGGCACTAGATTTTTCCTAGTGAGCCCAGATTTCCTAGTGAGCCCAGTTTGAGTTAATAAAAGGGGAGAATTTCTTAGTGAGCACATATATATTCCCAAAATACCCTTCTACTATATCTCTCATATCCTCTCTTCTCCTTCCCAACCCCTCACCGCTTTCTTCTCCTTCCCAACCAGCTCCGCTCCCATCCAGCTCCGCCCGACCCAACCCGCCTCCGCCCGCCCCTACCCCCTCCGCCCCCACCCGCCTCCGCCCGCCCCCACATCCCCCTCCGCCCCCACCCGCCTCCGTCCGACCCACACTCTCCGCCCGCCCCCACATCCTCCGCTCCTACCCCTTCCCCCCCACCCCCCTCCGCCCGCCCCAACGCGCTTCGCCCCCACCCGCCGCTGCCACACCCTCACCGTCTGCCTCCAGTGTCTGCTGCCACACCCCAACCCTCAGCTACCTGATTTCTTCTCGGTTTAGGATTTTTGAGCTCTACTGTAAGTCTCTTTTAATTTAAATTTAATTTTATTTTATTTTGTTTATTCTTATATGCTTTGTAACTGTCTTGAAAACTGAAAACTTCTTGTATGGTTCGATGATAATTTACATTCGGAAAATTCTAAACGAGTACAATTTTTTTGTTAATTTTGTTTATTTGATATTTAGATTATAATTACGGAAAAAGTATAATATTGTAATCATAGTTGTAAAATTTGCGAAACAAGTAGTTATTTTCTATTTGTAGGTGTTAATATTAAAATTTAATAATTAATTTAGAAGTTGAAAATAAATAGATAAAATATTATATTTGTAACAAATTATACTTTATTACTACTTATTTGCTCATAGAAAATTTATTGCTTTGATAAAATGTTTCTATAAATGAAATATCTTTGTGTTACATAGATGGATCCGTTACTTAGAATATTATTCCTAATTATTACGAGAGTAATAGGTTTTAGCCTAGTTAATATTATGATACTGTCGCTAGCAAATAGTAATTCAACAACAAAAAACCCAATTTTTACTATATTAATTGATACTTGATACTTACGTTTTATTAGATTTTTATTATGGTAAATCTCAACATTATACATCCGTTAAATGTTAGTTCTTGAAAATGTCATCATACATTGTTTATTACATCATTTGAGTTTTTCTATGATATCAAGTTATTAGAACATGGAATCAAAACTATCAAATTGACTTATTTTATTAATAGAGATTATTTTATAATGGTGGATGGTTCGTATTATCATTATCATTATCTTATTATTGTTATTTTAATTTATTAGATTATATCATGTTAAATCTAATTATAAAAAATATGAAAATTAAATACATTGAATTGATATTGTTTATCGTTAAGATTGCAAGCAATGGCGTATAGATATAGTTATTATATTATTAACTTGAAAATTGAATATTATCATCTTTGGTATTAATCTAAGAGATTGATAATATGGATAATAGAATAATTAGATATTGGGAAATACCAAACTAAAAAGAGGTGCACATTGAAATGATGTATTGCCATTGTTATTAGAGATGAGATAAACTCTATCTATGTTATTCATGATTATGTCTCCCAGGTGCTTACAAGATGGATGACGGCCATATCATTCTTAACTCTATTTTCTCGGGTGATTACTTGCGCAAGGAGATAAGGCATTCAAGAAGCGATCTGGATTATTATTTACTGCACTTGCGAAGATCAAAGCCGTGCTAACCGGTTGCAGTCAATTTGAAGAAGAACCACCACAAGAGCAAGCGGAGGAACCGACACCAGATCAATCCACTCCTAATGCACCCGATACGGCAATTATGACTCGAACCAGAAGCAGACGTAATCCCCCGAGAAAAACAAGGAGACAGTGATCATTTCACGAGTTATGTAATGATATGGATAATGTATATAAGTTGAAGTGGCCGGTGTAAAATTATTTCTTACAAACATATCAAGTTATGTTGAATTTATGGTTTTTTCCATGTAATGATCTCTCTTGTTCGGTTTTTCTCGTTTTAATATAAACACTATTTCATTGTATCATAGTTGTATTGAAATATCTATGTATCGGAGTATCCATGTTTCATTATATCATTATTTCGGTGTATCATGAGTATCTGTGTATTTGTGTATCAGCAATATCATTATATTTTCGTATCTGGAGTATCATTGTGTGTTGGTGTATCATTATAATCCACTGATTGATGTATCAGTGTATCAATGAGGTTGGTGATGTGTATCCGTATTTAATTGTATGTTTTCTTGCTTCCTTGCCTAAATTCCAAAAATAATATATAAATACGTAGTAATAAAAGTCCATACACTGCCGTTACTTTCATTACAACTAAATATATCAATTAACCACTGGAATATTCAAAGGCCGAGTTGATAGCCACTGTTCGGGATGGCAGTCCGAAAGAACGGTATTCGTTCGGACTGACAGTCCGAACGAAACCTCGCTGTTCGGACTGACAGTCCGAACAGTGGGGGATCGTTCGGACTTACAGTCCGAACGAATTCGGATCGTTCGGACTGTAAGTCCGAACGAATTCCGATCGTTCGGACTGTAAGTCCGAACGATCCTAATTCGTTCGGACTTACAGTCCGAACGACACCCTGCTGTTCGGACTTACAGTCCGAACGGGCTAAAAAAAATTCTGCGTGAGTGGGAAGAAGGGCAATATGGGAATTTTTTTTTGAGGGCAAACTTGATATTTATACTGAACTTTAACTGGGCTCACTAGGAAAAAACTTGTGCCCATTTAGAAGTTCCCTAATTTTGGGGAGTTTCTAAAGGAGTTTTTCTCATTTTTTCCTAAGTAGTTCATTTTTTGTTTGGGTTTTGAACCTGAACCTTTAGAAGGTGGGTTCACTACGAAAAATGGTGTGATCCTTTGGAAACTCTAATTTTGGTGAGAGTCTCGATCATATCCAGATCCTTTTCTCAACGTAAGATGATAATAATAAAAGACTGTCCTCAATGTTGCTGATTAAATTTGCTAATGATTAAAAAATTTTAAGCGCAATGTTAGTGCAAATCACGTAGTAGTGTAGTGTGCATTAATTTAGAATATATCTTAACCCCTTATTGTTTTAATGAATGGTTGAGATGTGGTAAGGACGATCCTCACCATTTTGTAACGAGAAAAGGATCTACATCCAGTCCAAAACTATGACGAACATTGTAATACCCTTGCTCTCTCTGTACCGTATTTTATTTAAATTACATTATCTGAATGATTAATATAATAATAGTAATAATTAATTGGCTTAATCTCATCTTTTAGAACCGTACAATTTAACAACATACTAGCAACTAGTTATTAGAGATAATGTATCAATTTGAGTTAGAATAGTACTAAAATATTTGTGTCCATGAACTTCTGTCCACAGGAGTCTTTTTCTATCTTTACATAGAGGGCTATTCAAGATCGGAAGAAATAAGAACTCGCCAACAACTCCATCTTATCCTCTCACTCTTCTATTTGATGTTTTCTAGCAAGCTTACCATGTAGGATCCGTTCGTTCATTTGTTGACTTGACTCTCTGAACTTCAGTATTGGTTGATGGTGAAGAAGATGCTCATTGCTTGCATACACACATATGAAGATCCTCTCACGATATGACAGTTCTCAATAGAATAAATAGATATTTTTATGAGGAGGGAGTAAAGGGAGTGAGATTCTCAAATGGAGTTTGCCATCCTGATGATGGATGAAAACTTTAGGTACATAACTCAAGTGAATGACTTAATGACTTTACAGTTGTCGCCAACCGGCTGCATTTTCAGACTACTGATTTGTTTTGACTACTCCACAATCCAAAAGACACCTCTCGAATACCAAAAAAAATTGGACATTTTGTTTTGTTTTGTTTTTGTTCAAGTGCCCATTTTCTGTTATCCAATTGAGAAGTTTGTTTCCAATCGGCAATAGTTTGCCTTTTGAAAAAGAGATGAACCCTTTGATTCAACGCAACACTCTTGTCCATCCAAGATCTTTAAAAGATTGTTGTTGAAAACTGAAGTTCTGCCTTCTGATTATCTTTTTTTTTTGCAAGTTTAAGTCTCATACTCAAAATTAAAGATATAAGTACTTCATCTTCTTTAAAAAAATTTTGCCCATTGATTTCCATATATAAGTAGATTATATAATATCTAATTTTATATTTTTTATTTCCATAAAATAATTTGTTTATTGGACGAAAGTATATATTGTTTGTTACTTCCTCTATACCGTCCTTATATGCATGTTGCACTTTTTTATTTGACAGATGATATTTTTTGATAGAAAATTAATTTTTGGTGATCAAGATTATATTATATATAGTGTCGGATACGAACGTCTGATATTTGCATGTATCCTGATATATCTCCTATGATCCGAAATCTGATATGAAAGACCACATCTAATATGATTCCGATATCTGATATTTAGAACCTTGATTAGATCAAATGTGGCATACAATATTTAATTGTTAATAATAAATCTCAAAACACAACTTGAAGAGAACCAAAAATGATAATAAATTCTTAAGGCTTTATCTACAACAACCAAGCAACATCATTCTAGAGTTACTAGCATCGTGTACATTATAATTGCTATTATTTTTTTGTTTTAAAATAATCAGTTTTATCTTTCAAAGATTGTTAAAATGACTTCAGAATGTTAATAAATATATAGAATATAAGAGGCCCACGCAATCACTTTGTTTCTCATCTTTTGGCCGGCTGATTCTTTTTCTTTGCATCGGTCATCCTCATCCACCGCAACCAGCCAAGATAGGAAAAAGTTTTAAAATTAATGATATTTGGTGTTTCAATTATTTCATGGATGTTTTGGTTTCATAAAATATATTATAACTATTAATGCAGATTTTTTTGGATCTAATTATAAATCTAGGGATGTTAAGGCGAATTATCTCAAACCTAAAGATAAGTGCTGTCCTAAACTGTCCTGTTACTTTTTTATATTTAAATTAGGGGTATTTTCAGATATGTCCCTTACCTTTATAAATTATAATTTAGTCCTCCAAATCTTCATATTTACGATTTAGTCCTCCAAATCCTTTAAGTTAATACAATTTAGTCTCCCAGTTTATATTTTAGTCCGATTTTCTAATTTTACCCCTTATTTTCTTCACTTAGTTCCCCTTTCCTTTCCCCCCTCTCTTCTTACTTCTTATTGGGTTCTCTCCTTATTCTTCTATTCTCTCTGTATTCATTTATTGGGTTCTCACTCTCTATATTGAAACAAAATGTATTATTCTTGGATTATCTCTTTATATATTGGATAATTCATTTCTAGGTTTAATACATTTAGTGGAGAATAATATATTTGGTCTTTATATATAGAAGAAGAATCTAATAAGTGAATAAAAAGAGAAGAGAAGAAGAAAGGGAAATCTAATAAGAACTAAGAAGAGAGAGGGAAGGAAAATTAAGTGAAGAAAATCAGGAGTAAAACGGAAAAATCGGGCCAAAATATAAACTAGAGACTAAATTGTAGTAACTTAAAGAATTTGGGGACTAAATCCTAAATATGAAGATATGAGGGACTAAATTACAATTTATAAAGATGTAAGGGACAGATCTGTAAGTACCCCTTTAAATTAATATTATCCTTGTAATGAAATAGCCTTACTTTCTATATTTAAATTAATATTATCCTTGTAATGAAATAGCCCAACCCACGAAGAAGCGGCACGGGACTAAACTAGCCCTGTGCGCGCAGCAGGTGGCACCACGAATTAGCGCACCCGCCACCTAGCATGCAAAGATAGGAGATCGCCCCTCACTAGGCGCCCGAGACAAACCAACGTCCCTTGTTGGGTGTAAAGGGCTCGCCTCGCGCGCACCTATAAGGGCAGGGGAGGCTAGCCTCGTGCACCCACCCTGATGGGCACTCGATGCCGATAGCGCTCGCCCAGGGAAGGTGCATGGCACAGACCCCGCCTGCCCAAGTAAGTGCACAGAGCATATCCTCGCGCATTTGAAGCGCCAATTGCGATGTGAGGCTGCACTGCCCCATGCCATAACCGTTTTGCTAAAATTTTGGGAGGATCAGTTAGCACTCCCCATTTGTTCGTGACGTGGTATATAAAACCCTCATTACGGAGAGAATAATGGAGGAAATAAGGAGCGGTTATGCTCCCCGATGGCTAGAAGAGAGGGGGATCCAACAAGAGGGAAGAAATTCTCAGCTATATCTCCTTGAGAAGAAAATAGAGTTATCTTTGTTGAGAGTTTCTTAGCTTGGCTCAAGATTCAATGAGCATTCGGATAGTCTGCAGAAGACAGAAGCTACCTTCCGTCGCTATTCAAGAGAGCCCACAGCAAGAAAAGCTGTAAATTTTTATTTCTTTCACTGCAATCAATCTTTCTATGGCAATGGAAATGAAATCGACCATTTCAAACATATAGGAGATGGAGACCATAATTGGAGCCTCTCATTTTACTGAAGAGAAAGCAGTGCTGCAATCCGAACTTCATGTGAGGCTAGCATGCTAGCCCTGTGCACGAAGGTGCAAGCGCAGCCCCATGTGCACGAGAGCTATGTGCACACGTAACCCTGGGTGTGGCAGGGCTGCACAAACACATAGACCCGCGCACGCCAGACTTGTGCACACGCGCAACCCCGCATGATGCCAGACCGACACACACATCTAGACTTGCATGTGAGGCCTGGCTTGCGTGCACATTCAAACTCAACTACTGAGCTGCACAGAGTCTTCCACTTGCGCAACTGGACTTGAGTTTCCAATCACTTCTGGACTGGTTTAAACCAGTCAATATTACGGGGGTGATATCTTGTATGTTGAACAAGATTTTGAGTGTAAGCATTATGCTTTACGTATGAATGAGAACTCTCCTCAAGATTTGAGAGAGTATTTGACACACAAGAGGAGTGCAATACAACTAACTCCTCGATATCATTGTGAATGACTAATCTAAGCCGTATTAACAAATAGTAACTGTTTGACAAAGTTGTCAATTTTCGACCGAATTACCAACATGAGCGAGCCTCCAGGAAGATATATTTTGGACTAATTTGCCTGCTATCATGTCTAATATAGATAGCACGGGCAAATAAGTTAAAGAAATTGACTCCTCAGATTCGGAGTTCTCATACTCGAAGTTCTTTCAAGACAGAAAGGAGTATTTATTAAACCTAAATATTTGTATCAACACACCAAAATCAAGAAGGAGGTCCTAATCTGTTAGACTACAAACAGTTAGCAGGGCATCTGACAAAGAAGATGGCTACTCTTCCATTGCGTGTCATATTCTTCGACCTCAATGAAAGATTCAGAGGCCATGGCAAATATGACTAACATCCCGGATGAAGTCTCCAAGAGACTAGACAACCAAGACCAATGATTCAAGCAACAACAAGAATTTATTGATGAGGCGAAACTACTTTTGACTGAATTATTGGTTCACACCAAGAAAGGTCAATCCTTGTCATCATCATTCAATTGCTGGGGAAGGAAAACAACTTATGAATGAAAATGAAGAGAAGAAGATGAATGAGAGGGGAATCCTCATCACTCTGAACAAGAAGAGGGTAAGATAAGGATCATAATCGATCCTCATGCGAAAAAGATAGAGAAGATGGAAAATCAATTGCAAGCACTCCTTCAGCGGGAGGAGTTTCAAAAAGTGGATTGTGCGCCCCTATCCTACGGAGTGAGAAACTATGCCCTATCACCCAAATTATAAGTTGTTGAGTCTTCAGTCATTCAACGGCAAAGAATCCCCACACCAACACCTTTTCTACTTCTTATCACAAACAAGACCTTTGTTGGGGCATGATCCAACTCTTACCAAGGTATTTGCGAGTGCCTTGCAAGAACCTACATTCACTTGGTTCATGTAGTTGTCCCTAAGAACTATAAAATCATAGGCTGATTAAGAACGAGAGTTCTTAGCTTGTTTTTTGAAGATGAAACAGAAGTATTTGTGCCTTCTTTGCTAGCAACAAAGCAAAGAGAAGGTGAAACAATTACAACGTCCATTGAACGAGTCTGATTGTTCTCCGTGTGATGTCTGAATGGTATGTTGCAGGAGACTCTTATATAGACTTATAGACTCAATCTATTGACCAACGTTTTGGTCAAAATGGATTTAGTGGAATCCAAATCATGGACAAACTTGCTTAAGCAAGATGAGCAAGCTGAAGATATACTTACGGCGCCTTGAAGAGAGGAGATCTCCAAGAAGAGACTCAACAAGCAAAGCTACTTCACAATCTTCCTGATCAAGGGGAATGATACAATAGCGGCAGAGGTTACACCAAAGCTAAAGGGGTTGCCGACCAAAAGTAGTCATGCAAAGCAATCCAGACTTAGAAGCAATACTCATTCAAAGATAAACACAGCTACCATCTTCAACCTGTTCATCCAATGCAACATGATTAAGTTGCTGAGAGCAAGAGGCCTGAGGAAATCGGAAAGACTAATAATTTGAATTACTGTCTTTATCACCAGATTATAGATCACTCTATGAATATTGCTACATCCTTAAAGACAACATCAGGCATTGGTCGAGGCAAGAGTGATTCAGCTTAGACCCGAGTAGTAGAATATTACGGCCAACACAACGACCTTTCAAGTTGGTGCCTTGGAAGTGTCAGTTGGGATCACACCAACTCAGAAAGGTGAACTTAGGGTGGTCAATTATGACCCACATGGCCTACAAAAGAAAGGGCTACTTCCTTTTACCATGGAGGAGCAAGAAGTCCTTTGGGTGCACCTAAACCTTTTTAAAGACGAACAATGAACAACATTGGTGTCCAAGAAGTCTAAAGCAAAGGGGAGCATGCAACGATGTCTCAACTAGATCCTGACGACACTATTCAGCTAACTGACTCTGAAACATAGACAACGGCTCTAGGAGTAAAGCACGAAGCCATGCCAATTGCAGGCACCAAACCGGGAAAACAATAGCTTAAAGATTTTGCGAGTGCCGATGTTGGCTCCTCTAAGTCATCAGAGGAGGCTAAGAGACCAACCAAGTAGCCTTCCAATAGAGGGAAGAAAAAAGAGCTCAGGCAAAACTGAGCTCTACAAAAGAATGCTATCGAATAGCCACGTTCATCGTTTTAGTTTGATGTTCTAGTTTAGTTGGCAAATATATCAGCAAGAATAAATCTGTATGAGTTGTTGCATTTGTCCAAGGCTACAAGAGATGTTCTTAGATAAGCTTTAGCACATTCAGAAGGTTTCCTAACTCATATTCTAGAAGAAGCTAAGAGGCATGCTTGCACTGCTACTTGGTGGTGAGGCACACTCCTTACATCATATTTACACCAGAGGACATGCAATTTAAGAATATCAAACATAATAAATCCTTATACTATACGGGGTATATTGGTTCGACGGAGGTGGGTTGGATCCACGTTGATCTAGGATCCGCCCTAAGCATCATCCACGAAAGCTCATGCAATTCCTTGGGATCCCTCCTCATAGGTTAACTCCAACCAACACTACCATTTGTGGATTCAATGCCAATGGTAATCATCCTTTGGGGAAGATCAGACTGAGATGCCAAATTAGAGACTTGAAATTCATGGTATGCTATGTCATTGACGCAGACACCTCATACAACCTTCTTTTAGGGCGACCATGGATTCAAGCTACATGGTTGTCCCATACACTTTGCATCAACGCATGAAGTATATGGATGAAGATGAAAAGGTGTGCTCTTTGATTGCTGAAAAGCAACCATTCAAGAGGATTGAAAATTATTTCACCAATGCCTTCTTCTATGCAGAAAGTGCAGAGGTTGTTCTGCCACTACAGAATAAGTATGATAGTGGTAACAAGATAGATATTTAACATGAAGCAATCATTGCTAAATTGAGCATGAACCACTTGTATTAGGCCTCGAGGGCTTGGATGTTAAAGACATCGTCAATGATGCAGGCGAGTGGGTGATTAGCGAAAACCTAACTTTGCTTATTTGTCTGGTGTTGCCACTGGCTCTATACCCTCAGCTACAAGTAGTAGTGTTGACAGTCTCTCTGACTTTGAAGCTTTATCAACTATGCACATGCTTATCAGTCATCAATGATGCTACAATCAATCATTAATAATGCTGATGGGGGTATTTAAAGTGCATGTTTGCCAAGTCAATAAAAAAATTTATCTTCTAAAGGGTTTGGCCATGTGTGACCTTATTCGACAATATTGAAAATGAAGATCACGAAGCACTTCAGTTCTATCATTACGAATCAAAATCATTCGGAATGATAGAAAAAATTGGGTATGACTTCATCCAATGGCCAGTTTAAATTTTGGCAAAGAACATCAAAACCTGCTATGCTCCTTCATGCCCAAAGGGAAAGAACCTGATTATTATGACAAAAACTGCAGGGGGTTGGGATATGTCACAACATCTGATCCTTCGGATATAGATAACATGATATATAAGAATGCAGAAAATTCTGATGGCACTCATATAGCAGTCTGGAAGTACTGTCTAATATGTTAGCTGTGAACATGACACCTGTCAACCAGAACCCAAACAAAGATGATGAATGGACTCTTCCTCAAGGCGAAATAGTAGTTAAACATCTTGACGTACAATGGAACATGCACTTTGAGTTTCAAGTGAACATAGGTGATGAAGCTAACACTAAACCCATAATCATAAGAGAGAGTTTGTCTTCTAGTGAAAAAAAGACCTTATAACTCTCATCCGTGAGTATGTTGATGTCTTTACCTAGAACTACGAAGACATGCCTGGTTTATATCCTCAGGTCGCAATGAATCAACCTAATATTGAGCCCGGCGCAAAACTAGTGAAGCAACATCAAAAAAGATTTCATCAGAGCCAATGGAGTCGATCAAGGCTAAAGTTAAAAAGTTTATACAATCTGATTTCATCCGGGAAGAGAAGCACCTTATTGGGTACTTGTTCTAGTTCCCATGAAGAATGGAAAAATCTGAATTTTTGCTTTTTCGAGATTTGAATGCAGCATGCCCCAAAGATGAATTTTTGCTTCTAATAATAGATGTCATAATCGACAATACTTGCAGGTTCAAAAGGATGTCCTTCACAGACAAATTTTTTGAGGGCAATCAAATTAAGATATACCCCGAGGACGAGAAACACACGTCCTTTAGAACACCATTAGCTGCGAACATGACATCTGTTAACCAGAACCCACACAAAGATGATGAATGGACTCTTCCTCAAGGCGAAATAGTAGTTAAACATCTTGACGTATAATGGAATGCGCTTTGAGTTTCAAGTAAACATAGGTGATGAAGGACGTGTGTTTCTCGTGCTCTGAAGAATGCAGGTGCTACATATGAATGTACTATGCACACGATTTTTTGCAAGCATCTCCATAAAATGATAGAGTTCTATATGGACGACCTTGCTATCAAGCTCGTAACAAAAGCGACCATCTCTGGGACCTTAGAACGGTGTTTGATATTATAAGAAAAACACCAGTTAAAAATGAATCCCACTGTCCTTTTTAGCTGCCTCTATTGGTAAATTCCTTAGATTCATCATCACATTCAAGGATATCGACTTAGAATATAAAAGGTGATAGCAATTCAAGAGATGCAGCTACGAAGAAACCTGAAAGAGCTTCGAGGATTATAAGGGAGCTAGCATATATTTGAAAATTTATTGCTAACTTTTGGGGCAATGCCAACCCTTCACAAAATCAATGAAGACAAGAGTATCACTCATTTGGGATGAAGTTTGTCAACAAGCTTTCAAAGATCTCAAAAAGTATCTTATAAATCCTCTGGTGTTGGCAGCCCATGTATCAGGAAAGTTGTTCTTGATATATGTTTAGGCAGTGAACTATGCATTTGGTGCTCTATTAGCCCAAATTAATGAAATGGGTCACGAATAACCCATTTAATACCTAAGTAGAACTATGGTAGGAGCAGAACACCAGTATACTCCAATTGTAACAAAGTAGTTAACCCTAGTATTTGTAATTCTGAAAATGCGAAGCTACTTAGTAGACCAAACAATTTATCTAATCTCTAAGGTAAATCTCCTGAGATTACTTATGACCAAACTGGGTCACTCAAGTATAGGTTAACCAATTAGTCAATATCTTTATCACCGTACAATATGTGGTTTATATCGCATAAAGCAATCAAGGGACAAGCCATCGCAGATTTTATCGCAAAACATCCCATTCCAGAATCCTCTCACTTTATGAGATATCCCAGATGAAATGGCAGAAGTCAACATGACTTCTGAAGAACCAGTTTCACTATTATTCTTTATGAAGTTGCTCGAAAAACCTCCATCGGATTGGGGGTAGTCCTAGTATCCCTACACAACTATGTACTTCCTAGGGGGTACTCGCTCACTCAATCTTGTTCTAACAATGTGGCTCTGTACATGACTTCAAATTGCATGGCAGCTGGAAATTTAGCATTTGGAAGTGTACAGAGATTCAAAACTTGTAATAAATTAGGTAAGAAGAGAATATGAAGTCAAGCATGAAGATCTCCTGTCTTACTATCATGCGACCTTCATGATGGCGAAGTCATTCGAAGAGTTTTACATTGGCTATATGTTATGGCATGAAAACGTGTACGCTGATGTCCTAGCCTCACTCGGAGCCATATTAGCGCTACTTGCTAAATCAAGCAAATGCATTATGATTGGGAGTTGCGAGTTTCTTTACCTAAAGAAATACTTGAGGTCAGCGAAGCTCATGCATCAGGATGAGTTTTGAGCCAAAAAATTGGTGATTTATCTTCGTCAACCTCGAACTTTACAGCATATTGCGAGAGGATCCCAAAGAAGTCACCAAAATAAAAAAAGGGTAGAAAAATTTCATTATTATGCTGAATTAGGTACATTATACCAGAAAACACTAGCTGGAGTTCTACTTCAGGGCTTATCACAACAAGAAATATGAGAGATACTCAAAGAAGCACATGATGGGACTTGCAGTGCTTGTAGACACTAAAAATAATTAAATAAATAAATAAATAAGTAAATAAATAAAAAATAAAAAAATAAAAAAAACCCTAATTTTGCTAAGTGGGCACACCCGCGGGAACCCCCGCGGGAGTTCTCCCGCGGGTTGCAACCCGCGGGGGCGATCCCGCGGGTTGCCACCCGCGGGTTGTTTTTCGTTGTTTTCCCATTGTTTTATTTCCTATTTTATTTTCCTGATAATCCGTGATCCGCTTTTTCAGGAGAGAATTGAGCCGGATTTCGAGTTTCTTCGGTTTATAAAATACAGGAATTTAACGAGAGAAAGGACGGGGGGATTTTTGGGGATTCTTGGACTTTGGGAAGATTTCGGGCGAGCTCGTGAAATCAAAGAAAAGAGCAGAGCCATCTTCTCCTGGTCGGACGGTCAACGGAGGCAGCAACGAGACTCCACCGCCACCCGAACCCACATAAAAAAAGGGAATAAACTAATATTCCCGTTCTTGTAATTCCTCGATATTTTTTGTAATCTCAATTTCGTTGTAATTCAAATAATTTTGCAATGGAATCAAAGATGCAATTTTCGGGCGTACAAGAACTGGCGACCACAGTGGGAGCTCCTCTGTTTACCACAGAGAATTTGGTGGCGCAGTCCGACCGGGTGCCGATTGGCTCAATGGTTGAGATGCTGGTCATAGAAGTTGACCAGCAAAAATATGAGGAATTTCTTTCCTCCTCTGATTCGGACCCTAGGCGTCATCGCCGGGTGACGATGAAAAAAGGTGAGGCGTCATCGCCCACTGGAAATCAAAAGGCGTCATCGCCTATGAAAATTTACGAGGCGTCATCGCCCGTTGAAATTTACGAGGCGTTATCGCCCGTTCCAAAGTCAAGCCAAAAGTCAAACCAGTCCCTGACCCGCTCCCAAAAGAAAAATTTAAGGCGTAAAACTCAACGAGCACGCCTAAATCATACAGAAAAAATTGCAGGAAACTCCAAGACAGTAAAAAAAATCCGGAAGTAATTCCATGAGCGCAAACCCGCGGGTTGCAACCGCGGGTGGCAACCCGCGGGTTGCAACCGCGGGTGGCAACCCGCGGGTTGCAACCGCGAGTGGGAACCCGCTGTTCCCAACCGCGGGTGGCATCCCGCTCTTGCCAACCGCGGGAGGGAACCCGCGGTTCCCAACCGCGGGTGGCAACCCGCGGTTGCCAACCGCGGGTGGGAACCCGCGGTTCCCAACCGCGGGTGGCAACCCGCGGTTGCCAACCGCGGGTGGCATCCCGCGGTTGCCAACCGCGGGTGCCAACCCGCCGCTTCCAACCGCGGGTGTCAACCTCCAGGTTGCAACCACGGGTACAAATCTGGGTACAAATCTGCAATTTCAATCGCGGGTTGCATCCCGCAGATGCCACCGACGGGTTACGTTCAATGAACACAACTCTCATGTCTCCTCGAGCACGTCTATGGCGAGCACGCAACATGCACCAAAAATTTTAATCTCTCTATCAGAGGCATCTGGGGCCCATACAACTACTCAGGACAACGTGCACTCCAGAAGAATCCGCAGGAGAGTTGGGGAACAATCTGATGCTGGAAAAGAGCTCAGCCCTGAGATATTGCAGACACTCAAGTATTATGAACCAAGTTTGCGACGCAAGCGGCGTCAGGTTGCAAATGGAGGGGAGAAGATATCTCAAGACTTGAGAGAATACCTCAATTGGAAGAAGAACTCTGCACAGAATACTCCTCAATGCCAATGCGAACAGTTAATCTCAACTGTTCTATCAAACTGCGAGTGCCATCCGAGACGGTCCGTTTTTGAGCGGATCACCGAATCCAAAGGAATACGGACAATAAAGAGGGTGTGCTCTGGAACCGATCTACCTGCCACCTCATCAAATATGGTTAATAAAGGCAAAAAGGTGGTCGGAAATAACCTTTCGGATAAGGAAATTACTCCAGGATCAAAAGGAGTTTCTATCGAACCAGAGGGCGCGCTTCTAGAAGAAGTCTCTGAAAGGCTTGAGAGACAAGAAAAACGTCTCGAACAGCACGAGGAGACCATAGAAGAAATGAAACAACTTTTGATTGAGTTGCTGGCTCAAACTAGAAAGAACCAATCATCGCCGTCCATTTCTAGTCGGCAGAAAGGAAAACGGCCTGTCCAAATAAATGAAGACAGCGAAGACGAAGATGAAGAAGTGCCTCCTCATTCAAGAGAGGAAGAGGAAGTGAAAGTTATCCTCAATCCTCACGCAGAGAAAATAGAGAAGATGGAGAACCAATTACAAGCTCTTCTTCATCGCAAAAAGCTACAAGAGGTGGGGGTAGTCCGTCCCTATCCCGTAGAATGGGAGACCGTACCCTATCCTGCAAAATATAAACCGTTGAATCTTCAATCATTCGACGGTAAAAGTTCGCCGCAGCAACACATCTTCTATTTCCTCTCACAGACAGGACATCTCATGGGGAATGATCCAACTATGACTAGGATATTTGTGAGCACTTTACGGGGGCCCGCATTTACCTGGTTTATGCAACTTCCCCAGGGAACAATTAAATCTTGGGCTGATGTAGAACGTGAGTTCCTAGCCCGATTCTTTGAAGATGATACAGAAGTCTCCATATTATCTTTGCTAGCAGCGAAGCAGGAAGAAGGCGAAACGGTCAAAACTTATGTCGAGCGGTTCCGAGAACTTTCCGTTCGATGCCCACATGGCATGACGCAGGATACGCTTGTGGAAACCTGCAGACATAACTTGTTGACCGATATTTTAGACAAGATGGGTTCGGTCGAATCCAAGTCATGGAAGGATCTGCTTAAGCAGGGCGAACAGGCCGAAGAAATACTTCGACGTCTCGAAATGCAACAGTCTGCAACCGGAGACGGTGCAAACGAATCTTCATTCCATTTTTCCCGTTCAAAAGGGAAAGACATAACGGCAATGGCGGTAGAAAGTACACTGAAGCAGAAACTATGGCCAACTACAAGCAACACAGCAAAGTCGCCCAGACTTCAAAAGCAGTATTCGTTCAAGGATGAACATACTGCTACTATGTTCAATCTGCTCACCAAACGCAAGATGCTTAAATTGCCGGAGAGTAAGAGACCTGAAGAAGTAGGGAAAACTAACGATCCGAATTACTGCCTGTACCATCGGATTGTAGGTCACCCCACAAAAAATTGTTTTATCTTAAAAGATAAAATTCAAGCGTTGATTGACGCTGGAGCAGTTCAGCTCAAAGCTGAACAAAAAAGGAGTTAGAGCTAACTCCGACACATTTAATGCGTGAGGTCTAAAGGTACCACTTGGGCTCACAACAATTCCCAAAAAATGGGCTCAGGGCGGTTAATTTAAACCCCCAATTAAAAAAAATATATATATATATAAAAAAAAAAAAAAAAAAAAAGAAACACCCAACGCCGACAAGGCTACGGGAAGAGAATAAATTTCTCGCCAACCCCACCATGCTGGGGGTAAAAAGCATGAACCGCCCAACGCCGACAAGGCTACGGGAAGAGAATAAATTTCTCGCCAACCCCACCATACTGGGGGTAAGAAGTATGAATTACCCAACGCCGACAAGGCTACGGGGAGAGAATAAATTTCTCGTCAACCCCATCATACTGGGGGTAAAAGTATGAACTACCCAATGCCAATAAGGCTACGGGAAGAGAATAAATTTCTCGCCAACCCCACCATGCTGGGGGTAAAAAGCATGAATCACCCAACGCCGCTAAAGCTACGGGAAGAGAATAAATTTCTCGCCAACACCATCATACTGGGGGTAAAAAGTATGAATTGCCCAACGCCGCTAAGGCTACGGGAAGAGAATAAATTTCTCGTCAACCCCACCATACTGGGGGTAAAAAGTATGAATTACCCAACGCCGACAAGGCTACGGGGAGAGAATAAATTTCTCGCCAACCCCATCATACTGGGGGTAATAAGTACGAACCACCCAACGCCGATAAAGCTACGGGAAGAGAATAAATTTCTCGCAAACCCCATCATACTGGGGGTAATAAGTACGAACCACCCAATGCCGATAAGGCTACGGGGAGAGAATAAATTTCTCGTCAACCCCACCATACTGGGGGTAAAAGTATGAATTGCCCAATGCCGCTAAGGCAAAGGGAAGAGGAAAAGTTTGGTATTTAAACCCAAACGAAACCCTCGACAACTCACTATGCTGAGGATAATAGCATGGCTAACCCAACTCAAACGGTAGTTGGTAAAGGCAAAATCAAACCCGTTGATAGCTGGGGGTTTGCTAAAAATCCCACGACAAATCTGTCACAACAGTATTCTTACCCGAATATAAGAATACATCACTGCCCTAAGCTGTTAAGGCAAAGGGAAGAGGAAAAGTTTGGTATTTAAACCCAAACGAAATCCTTGACAACTCACCATGTTGAGGGGAATAGCATGGCTAGCCCGACTCAAACGGTAGTTGGTAAAGGCAAATCAAACCCGTTGATAGCTGGGGGTTTGCTAAAAATCCTAATCAGATAAATCTCCTGTCACGTTAAGATTTCACCTCTGACAGCAAAACTTTTCATGTTATTTTGCTCCAACAGAGCAAGCGACACTCCAAAATATTAGTCAAGTTAAAATCATACCTCTAACATCATAATTCAAAATCAAATGAGATAAGATCCGATTAAATCCCCTGTCACGTTAAGATTTCACCTCTGACAGAAAAGAAAATTCACACTTCATCAAGTCCAACATTACAACCTCTGATGAACGTGCTTTAGATATCGTTAAGTTGAAAATCACCTCTGACGAAAATCATCTCCCTATCAAGTTAACAGTTACCTCTGATAGTCCGATTCCAAAACTAAATACGTTAACCGTCACCTCTGTTTAGTCAGCTTGACCCTATCACGACCAGATCCTCTGAATAGGTTAAGCTCCAAGACACGTTTAATGTCACATCTGTCTTTTCCTGATTCGTCATACTAGATGTCACTGAACGATTAGGATTAAAATAAGCACGTTAATATTATACCTCTGCTTGACCTAAAATAAGCACGTTAACATTATACCTCTGCTTGTCCTCTAATGAGTACGTTAAAATCATACATCTGCTTGTTATGGAATAAATAAATATATTAACAGTTATCCCTATCGACCAAATCTTTTAAAAAGTCTATAACCAAAATTAAAAAATCCAAAGTATTTCGAAATTCAGTACGGTTCAATACAGAACTTCAAAAACTTTGGAGGGGGTTATGTAGACACTAAAAATAATTAAATAAATAAATAAATAAATAAATAAATAAATTAAAAAAAAAAAAAAAAAAACCCTAATTTTGCTAAGTGGGCACACCCGCGGGTTGCACCCGCGGGAGCACCCGCGGGATGCAACCCGCGGGTGCGCCCGCGGGATGCAACCCGCGGGAGCACCCGCGGGGGCACCCGCGGGAAGCATCCCGCGGGAGCACCCGCGGGATGCAACCCGCGGGTGCACCCGCGGGTTGCAACCCGCGGGGGCACCCGCGGGTTGCAACCCGCGGGAACCCCCGCGGGAAGCAACCCGCGGGAGTTCTCCCGCGGGTTGCAACCCGCGGGAGCCCCCGCGGGTTGCCACCCGCGGGAGGATTCCCGCGGGTGGCAACCCGCGGGTTGTTTTTCGTTGTTTTCCCGTTGTTTTATTTCCTATTTTATTTTCCTGATAATCCGTGATCCGCTTTTTCAGGAGAGAATTGAGCCGGATTTCGAGTTTCTTCGGTTTATAAAATACAGGAATTTAACGAGAGAAAGGACGGGGGGATTTTTGGGGATTCTTGGACTTTGGGAAGATTTCGGGCGAGCTCGTGAAATCAAAGAAAAGAGCAGAGCCATCTTCTCCTGGTCGGACGGTCAACGGAGGCAGCAACGAGACTCCACCGCCACCCGAACCCACATAAAAAAAGGGAATAAACTAATATTCCCGTTCTTGTAATTCCTCGATATTTTTTGTAATCTCAATTTCGTTGTAATTCAAATAATTTTGCAATGGAATCAAAGATGCAATTTTCGGGCGTACAGTGCTAAAATTGGGGGACTGGATAAAAAGAATAGATTTTTACTGGCCAACAATGATGGTACATGCTCATACGCGAAGTAGATGCAAACTACATATATCAGGCTCCAGAGCACAACCATCCAAACATGATCACTTAGCCATTGCAGACATGGGGAATGGATATTATCAGACCCTTCACTCTACCATAAGACATCGGTTCATACTTACTATAACTGATTTCTTTTCAAAAAAGGAAAAACCTATCCCTTTAAGAGAAATAAAAACAATGGATATGGTTAAATTAATTAAACACCTTATAATTTATTGCTCCGGTGTTGCAAGACTAATTATTAGTGACAATGGGCTCACTTCACAGTTGGACTTACACCAAATTCTATGACAAATTCAGGATACTGAATGTGGTTTCATCACCATACAACCTAGTTGCCAACGGTCAAGTAAAAACGTTCAACAAAACCATCGTGAAGCTTTTGCAGAAATTTGTCACTAGAAGTCAATGTGACTTGGATGAGAAACTAGGAGCCTATCATTGGGCTTATTGCACAATAGTAAGAATGTCAACAAGAGCCACACCCTTCTCTCTTGTGTACGGGTGTGAAGCTGTCCTACCTATGAAAATCCAGATTCCTTCATTTGGGGTGGCATTAGCAATAACAATGACAACCGAAGAAAAATATAGACAACAGCTACAAGAGTTGGAACCATTAGACAAAAAATACTTAAAAATTCAGCAATAAATAGAGCTTTCCTTCAACAAGAAAGTAACAGAATGAACTTTCAAAGAAGGCAGCTTGGTCCTTGTGGTCAAACGACCTATTGTTATGATACATAAGACTAGAGGAAAACTCCAATTGAAATGAAATGGTCCATTTGTAGTGAAAATGATCTACTCAAATGGAGCATATCGACTAATCTATCAGCATGGCAATCAGATAGTGATGCCAATCAATAGAAAATTCCTGAAGAAATACTATTATTAAAGGAATAACATCATTCGGTTACATCTTCAACACTCAAGCAAATGGGCAAACACCGGCTCGCTGCTAAGATAAAGCCCTCCCATACTACTACTGGGGGTACCAGACAAAGATAAATCCCACATCTTTGTAACTAAATGATAGAGGAAATCATAAACCCAAAGAAAATACTCGACAACTCATCATACAGAGAGGGATAACATGGCCAATCCAACTTAAGACGTAGTTGGTAGAGCCAAACTAAATCCATTGATAGCTGAAAGTTTGCTAAAAATCTTGACAAAATCAATCACTCCTATCATGTTAAACTTTCACCTCTGACAGAAATGCTTCAATCTCTCATAATTCCCCAATCAAAATATTCGATTGTTAATAGATATCTCTGACAATCACTTCTGATAGTCATTTCTGAATGACTTGAGTTTAAGTTCCCATACGCTCCTTGTCAAGTTAAAATCAAATATCTGATAAACAAAATCCAAATTAAATTTTGGATTATCCCCAATAGTGGTAATCTAGTTTTTAATAGGTTGTCTGGCAAGTTAAATCTTACCTTTAACAGCAAAACTGTCCATGTCAGTTTTTCTTCTAATAGAGTCTGTGACCCTCCAATATATTTGTCACATTAAAATCATATATATGACATCAAAATACAAAATTAGATCAACTTTCAAATCCAAACAAATCATTTTTCATGTTAAGCTTTTTCCTCTAAGAGAAAAGACAATCGTAATTTATCAAGTCTAACAATACAACGTTTGATGAACTAATTTTCCTTATCAAATTAATAGTTACTCTAATAATTAACCCAATTCTTGTTATACTAGATAGATGTCACCAAACAAGTAAGACTAAAAACATTAATTATTATCTCTGTTTAGTCAGCTCATCATATCATGTCCAAACCTCTATATAGGTTGAGCTTCGAGACATGTATAATGATACCTCCATCCTCATTCAATTCCATTATACTAGATATAACTGAATGGGTAGATTAAGCATGTTA
This sequence comes from Dracaena cambodiana, assembly GCA_036321105.1. Lineage (NCBI taxonomy): Eukaryota > Viridiplantae > Streptophyta > Magnoliopsida > Asparagales > Asparagaceae > Dracaena > Dracaena cambodiana. The sequence goes on along the minus strand of JAYEPQ010000010.1, from coordinate 43,930,542 downwards.
AGCCCTAGCTCTATTTAATTGGTTTATTTCTATCATGTCAGAGCCTCTAAATAGACAAAACCACAAGACATATTTAATAATACTTTTGTCTTTTCCTAATTTGTTATATTAGATATCACTGAACGGCTAGGATTCCAGTATTCAAAAAATAAAAAAAACTCTCATCTATCATGTCCAGAAGCTCTAAATAGCTTGAGTCAATACTTAATAGAGCACGTTAACATTGTGCCTTTGTCTATCACCTGTCTCCTAGCCTATCATACTAGGCGTCACTGAATGGATAGGAATCCACTTTTTTGATAGATTCTTTCTATCACATCTAGAACTTCTGAATAGTTTGAGTCACAATCAATAAGACACGTTAATGTTATCTCTATCCATAAAATTCACTCCTTTGTTTGTTATGCTTTTAATCTCTGAATAGATATCTAGAATGTTATGCTTGCAATTTTGTTCTTGCGACTTTTCTCAAAACAAAACTACAAGTTGAAGTTTAGATAACCAAAAATGCTCTTGGTGGAATAACAGCATTATGGTTTTTGATACTTCAAAGGTAGCTAAACAACACAACTACAAATGTCAAAATTTTGCACTATTCTAGAATCAAGAAGAATTCCCTATAAGAAATCTTTGATAGTTCAAAGAGGTTCTGCAGTATACCCATGATGATCAAGAAAATTTGTGGATAAAATTTGACAGGTTTTTCAGAGGTTCAACAGTACACCTACAATACCAAATAGCTGAAAAATGTGACTTTGGAAAATGATTTTCAAAGTATGAGTTGTCGACAAATCAATAGGGAATCTTGAAGCTCCCAAACAAATATGATGAACACGAGATTATGGACCTGAGTAAGAAGAAAAGAGGCGAAGCTAAGTTATAACCTTGCATTAGGAGCAAATCTTGAGTCAACGTTCAAGATTGTTAGGAATTTGAGAGCTCAAGACACATCTAAGGCTCTTTAAATGGTTCAATAGTACATCTATAAAAGCTCAGTGATCAATAATGCGGCAGCTTCAGAAGACGGTTTCACAATACACCAAGAAGATTATAGTATAACATGAAAGTTATAGAGCTAAAATCAAAAACATACAAAGTATTTCAAAATTTACTACAGCTTGACCAAAATTTCGAAAACTTTGAAGAGGGTTCTATAAACCATGAAAAAAAAAATAGCCCAGCCCAAAAAGAAGTGGCTGGGGCTAAACTAGCCTTACGCATGCCCAAGTGGGCGTGCACTACGAATCAATGCGCCCACCATTGTGGCACGCGCCTAAGCAGGCATGTGGGATAGACTCATGCCCCTCACTAGGCGCGCCCCGCACGTGTGCCCATACCAGAGCATAGTGCCAATGTTGCAGAGCCCAGTCGGGAGCGCAACGCTTACCACGAGCACCCAAGAAGGCACACCATGAAGATTCCTTGCGCCTAGAGCACCAGTTGCAATGCGAGGTTGCGTTGCCCTACTCTACAACCATTTCACTATAATTTAAGGAGGATCAGTTATAAATCCTCGCTTCCATGTGACGTGGATTTGAAACCCTCAATATGGAGAGAATAATGCATGAAATAAAGGAGAGTTTATGCTCCCTAATGGCTATAAATAGCCTCCTCTATAAGAGAGAGGGATCCAACAAGAGGGAAGAAGTTCTCAGCTATTATCTCCCTAAGAAGAAAATAGATTTATCTCTATTAATAGATTCTAAGCTTGGTTCAAGAGTCTATGAGCATTTGGATCATCCATAGAAGATAGAAGTTACCTTCCATGCCCAAGAGAACTCACAACAACAAAAGAAAGAGTTCTCTCTTTCTTCCGTTGTAAACCAAAGTTTTTTTTTATTTCTTTTGTTGAAATCAATCATTTAATGACAGTGGAAATGAAATTGACAATTTCGGGCGTAAAATCCTACAATTTGTAAATAATGTAAATTAACAATTTACTTAGCTTTGTTTCTTTATTTCTTTTAGCATGTTAGACATTCTTGAGTAATTTTTATAATACCTAGAAAATTCTTAAAATAATGTATTACGACCCAACTAACTTAATCATTTTTTTGTTGCTCTAGTGCATATTATCCTTGTATTTTCACATGTTTTGACTTTTTTACAAATTAATTATGTATCTAAATAAGTTATTGATATGAATGTAATTAGAACATAATTAATTACTAAATTTATGTAAAGATAATATGATTGACTCAATTAATTGTGCCTATGATATCAGTAATTATTGTACCATCTTTGTAACTATATTCTATATCATGACTTGACATCTTGCACAACTTAGAGACTTGATTTCATCTGCATCCCTAATTAAAGTTAAAACATAAAATAACAAATGGGGTTATAGGGGAATTAGACGTTTGATCTATACACACATTTTTAAACCTATGCATAGGTTGCACAGCCAAAATTTAGGAAATTAATCATAGAGATCCTGTTGATTACTGGACACTCTCTATCTAAACAGGTTCAGGCTCAAATTTTATGCTCATGTGGCTTGCATGATTGAGTAACTTGCAGTACATCCTGGGACAGTACCAATAATCTGGAGTCTTAGTCCAAGGTATATACAAGGCACTCCTCAAACATGTTGCCTCTTCTACTAGATAACAACAACAACAACAACAACTACTAAGCCTTTTATCCCAAGTATTTGGGGTAGGCTACATGAACCAAAAAAGAATCAAGCTGGATCAATCACTTTGATATTCCTTCTCCATTCATTTCTATCAAATAATATCTCCTTATTTAAACCTCTAGACTCTATATCATTGCATATCACCTTCACCCATATTTTTTTCGGTCTTCCCTTCATTCTTTTAACTTGTTCTACATTGATAAACTCCCATCTTCGAATCAGTGCACTTGTAGGCTATGTTGCACATGACTAAACCATCATAAGCGATTTTCTCGCATCTTCTCATTGATGGGGAGCTACACCTATCTTAGCACGAATATCTTCATTTCTCACTAGATAGTTTCAATAAATTTTAAAGAAGTATCAGATAGTTCCAATAAATTTTAATTAAGTACTAAATAGTTTCAATCGATTCTAAAGAAGTAATGATATTAAACCAGCATATGCATATTGCTCTTTTATGTTGTGTTGCACATACATGACTTGTTGTATTTCTATATTTGTGAATGCATTTACTCCGAAAGTTCAATTTATTCATATCATTATTATACCCTTTATCAATTCACATACATTTTGTATCTATGTGTTTTCACATCTTTTGATGCACATGATAGGTTGCTTCCAACAATCATGGTTTGGCATGTCCAGGTTCTATTAATTTGTAGGTCGACAATGAAGTTAATCTACTTAGAGGACCAAGTGGAGGTGCAGTGGATGATTTATCTCGGGGATCTTTAGAAAAAGTTTCATTTATTTGAGAATTTAGAGTAATAATATCCCTTTTCAATTCAGCTTTTTTTTTTTTTTTTCAGACTTATGATTCTTATTGTAGCTGAATCTTTCTCTTCACTGGGTCTAGTTGTTGCATTGAGTTCAACATTTCTATTGAATAAATTATTTTCTTTGTTTCATGTAAGCTTTGTATGCATATGTGTATGTGAATGTGGCAGAATTATTTGTATAAATTTTCCTAGTATCTGAGACTTGGCGTATTCTTTTTAAATATATTGTCGAATGCTAATCGTATCATGATGTAGGTGTTACAAATGTGAAAAAACGGTGCAGTAAGGGTTGCCCATGCATGTACACATGATAAAGGTTTTTACCATTTTCCCACCAGGATTAAAAGAACTTATGTTACTCTAGCATAACTACGAATAACCCAAGCTACCAAGTCTTTCTAATATATCACTCTGTCTAACCCACTAATTCTATCATGGCACACTCCATGAACAAGTGCACCCACCAGCGGGTGTGCGGTCAATCGAGTAGGCGCCACAAACCCGCGTCCCATATTGGGCACCCCATGTCGAGGAGGTTGCAAGACAGCACCGTAGACCCTCATGTGCGTCAAGTGTTGTGCGCACCCAGGATCACACAAGTGCCAAGAACCAAGGGTCTCACGCAGCCAGATGCGCCCAGGCATGCACAAGGGTTGCGCCTCCAGGGCCGCGTACACCCCCCAATGCCATGCACTCCCAGGGTCGTGCGTGCCCCTTGGGTCATGTGCCATGATGCATGCACAGAGGGAGGCACAAAAAGGTCATGCAAGAGTAGGGACGCGCGCAAACAAGAATGCGCACCCTTGGATGCGCGCGCCCATAGGACGCCCATGCCCACAGGGACATGCTTGCCCTTGGATGCATGTGCACCCTTCGATGCACGCACACCCAGGGATGTGCATGCCATGGGCTACATGTGTGACTAGGCGCACGCGACCTAGCACGTGCCCCTAGGGACAAGCGCGCCATGGGCCGCATGCACAACCTGGCACATGCACCCAGGGAATGTGCGCCATGGGTTGCGCGGGCAACCTGACATGTGCGCCTAGGGACGTGCATGCCCTGGTGTGCATGCCATGAACCTAGGAACATGTTTCCAGCCGAGAGCATGAAATCTACTAGTAATGCACGTTGCAACGTTCCACTATAATTTGGGAAATCGTTACTCCCCATGATTCGGACATGATACTCCAATTACGAAGATAATATAGAAGAAAATAAGGGGACGGTTACGCTCTTCAATGGCTATAAAAGCTCTCTCCAGATTAAGAAAAGGAGAACGGAGGATCCAATGGAGGAGTCCATCCATCAACAGAGAGAAGAGTCTCAACTATTTCTTCCTAAAAACCTAGGAACATGTTTCCAGCCGAGCGCATGAAATCTACTAGTAATGCACGTTGCAACGTTCCACTATAATTTGGGAAATCGTTACTCCACACGACTCGTACGTGATACTCCAATTACGAAGATAATACAGAAGAAACTAAGGGGACGGTTACGCTCTTCAATGGCTATAAAAGCTCTCTCCAGATTAAGAAAAGGAGAACAGAGGATCCAACGGAGGAGTCCATCTATCAACAGAGAGAAGAGTCTCAATTATTTCTTCCTAAAAACCAAGTTATCTCTATTGGGAGATCTTGAGTTTGGATCAATAGAAGCCAAGGAATGTTCAAATTGTCAATAGAAGATAGGGTCCATCTTCCCTCACTGCCCAAGAGAGTCCACAAAAACAAAAAGAAAAAGAGCTATCTCTTTTCTTCCCCTGTGATCCAAAATTAAGAACTGTACTCTTCTTTTTACTTGCTATAATCAATTTCTAAATGACAATATAAAAGAACACTCCAATTTCGGACGTACAAAAATTAGTAAGAAATTTTTGTAATTGTTTAGTTTAAGAGAAAATTTAAAAGAAAAGGAATGAAAATGTTTCCTTACTAACCAAACATCAAAAAGAAACCAATTTCAATTTTCTTTTTTTTTTTCTTCTCTTTCTCTTTCTCTATTTTTTCTTTCTTCCATTTTTTTGCAAACCAAACACAGCCGAAGTGAATTTTAGCCAAAAGAATATGTAAAGCGGGAAAACATTCTAAAGATTTAGTATTTAGCTTGTGTTATTGATGGTCATATTGCATAGAAATCAAGCTTATGCCACTTCATTCTAAATGGGTACCTCTAAATTGGTAGAATGATTGAATGTACGACATATGTGGTAAGCACATAATCGCTGCATTCTCTAACCTTTCATGGGGCCCAATTCCAAGTTTATTCATTTTCATGGATCTATTAACATTTTTAAATCTAAATTTCAGTCAAACAACACTGAGATGTATCCCTGAACAAATCTCAGAATGACATTAAAACCGTACAGTAAAGACATTGAGATTTTAGCATGTATAGCCAAAAAACAAATTTAGGTTAAACCCAAAACTTTTATAATTTTGTAGTTTTCTAGATTATTTATCTATTTTTTTGCATGCTTTTAAAAATATATTGGTAAAGATTACAAAAAGGGTACGAAGACATCCAAAAATTCTAAAAAAATTCAAGATAAATTATGATAAATGTTTAATTGAACATATGCCAAAATTTCACTAATTGGGGAAGTCACACCAGCCAACAGCCAATGTTTCTCTTTTTTTCTTAATGTAAGTTCATACTTCACGTTGGAAGTCTATCTTACTTTAAATTATGTATACTTTTTCATACTTATATATTTTTATATATAGTGAGAAATTTTTGGCGAAAACATGACCTCAACGACTATGATATCTCATAATAAAATCCAGAAATATCTTTCATCGCGAGCTCTATCAGCCGTTGAGAAAAAATTTCCTGCCAAACACTCTTAGTACTCAATCTGCTTTCCTCATTTGCTACAAAATTTGCATAGATGCTATCATCCTTTCCACGTGTATCGAACATGAACTTCAGAAAAATGACTACACAAGAGGCGAGCATCTTGAAATAGCGGATGACAGGTGCAAGTTATGGAGCGCATGAATTGAGTCAGAATACCTAAAGCATCAGCTTTTTCAGAACAACTTTGATCGGACTTACCCACTTACTATTGGCAATTGGATGGATGATGCCAGCATTAAGAAGTTTCAACACTTCAGTTTTAATCACTTCCTCCATAGAAGGGTTAGGGCTTTGTTGTATTTGCCTAATAGGCTTTGCTCCATTCTCCAAAGTAATACGATATGTACAAATAAGGGTGTTCATACCTTTAATATTTGTCAGATTCCATCCAAGAGCTCATTTATACTTTCACAATGCTGTTAGTAGTTACTCTTCTTGATTCTCATTAAGATACATTAAGATAACCACCGGGAAGATTTTCTTAGGTCCTAAAAATGCATACTTGAGATCTTTAGGTAGTGATTTTAGCTCAAGTTTCAGTGCTTGGATATCAGATAGTATTAGTATTATTTGTAATTTGAAGTAACTCTTTATACACTTCCATTTTTGGGATCCATTCTATGATATCTGAATATTGAGTATCGGTTAAATGTTTAATAATTTCAATGATATATTCATATTTTGATACTTGAAAAAGTCATCGTTAATTGTTAATGCCAGCTCCAAAGGATCGAACATGCACAGTGATATGATATCTCCTTCATCATGAATTTGTTCAATATAATTAATATCTTTCAATTTATCATTATCAATATTTGGTTGTTTAAAAATATTAAAAACATTAAGTTCAAGAGTCATGTTTCTAAATGAAAATTTCATCATACCATTCCTGCAATTTATAATTGCATTAGTCGTAGCAAAGTATGGACATCAGAGAATAACATGAATATAAAGACTTGAATTATTTACAGGTTGCAGTGTCAATAACTATAAAATTTACTAGACAATAAAAGTTTTCGATCTGCACTAAAATATCTTCCATAACACCTTTAAGATACCGTTTTGACCTATCGGTTAACTGCAGTGTGACCGGTGTAGGTTTAAATTCTCCTAGACCTAAGTGCTTATAAACTGAATATGGTAAGAGATTTACACTATCTTCCAAATCTAGTAAAACTTTTTCTATATTATATTGACCTATCACAGAAGAAATAGTAGGAAATCCAAGATTCTTATATTTAAGAGGCATTTTATAATGAAATAATGCACTTACCTTTTTGTGAAGAATTCTTTCTTTTGTACATTGTGACGTCTTTTGATTGTACACAAGTCTTTCAAGAATTTTACGTATGACGAGACTTATTTAATTTCTTTCAGCATAGGTATCCTGTACCGATTTGAAAATTTTTAAATATCAACATGAGATGCATTATTAATCTTTGAGGAAATGATACAATTTGCTTATAATTTGTAGAAGTGGGTCTTTTAGAGTTATCATCTTTAGATTGTTGCACTGAATCATTGTCCTATTTCTCTTCGGTATTTTTTTTTTTTTGAATTGGGCTCATCAAGCACTTTACCACTTTGTAAATTTATTAAAGCAGTTATCTTGGGTATATTTATTAATGGAAGAAGTAATAGTATTTATAGTTTCGACTTCACCTGAAGTACTGACCTCTAGTTGAGATGATATCTTATCTTTTTCCTTGGTTTGTAACGAGGAACTGAGATCACTTATCTATGATCGGATATCATTGAATGTTGTCACATTCTCACTGTTGATCGTTTGCTATGACTTAATGCACTGCTGTTGTGTTTGAATTATTTGATCTATTATCTATTGTATCTGCAAGAAATTATCCTCAAATTTTCTCCTCAATGGTGGTTGGTACACCGAATATTGATTAGAAGGTTGGACGTAATATTTAGGTGGATTAGAGAGTGGCTTATTTTGATGATTAAATTGTTGTTGAGGATTTTATTTTCATTGAAGATTTGGATAATTCCTCCAACCAGAGTTATATATTTATGAATATGAATTGTTTGCTAGTTGAAAAATAGTGTTAAAGGCATTAGTTTGTTCATTCAATACTTTTTTGAAAGCAGGAAGTATTGGATATTCACGAGTCATGTGTCCTTATAATTCGCAAATATTTCAAACTTCCGAAATTTTTTCTATTGCCTTAACTGTTTCAGTTTTCTTAGTGATATAAATTATTGTGAAACTCTATCTTCCTTTGCCCCCAATTTAATAAGTCTACCTCTATTATGAGGTTTCTCTATTAATTGTTGTTTATCCGAATTATTTTCAGTTTTTCATACTTGTGAATTTTTAACAAGTGAATTAAGATAATCTCATACTTCTTTCGCATCTTTGCTTAAAAATTTATCATTGCACATAGTTTTTACAAATTGCCTGATTGCAGTGTTTAACCTTTGATAGAAGGTATTTACAATCTTCCATATCTCGAAACCATGATATGGGCATAAGAGTAGCAAATTTTTAAATCTATCCCAACACTCGAACAATGTTTCATCTTCTTTCTTTTAAAAGTTGGGAATTTGATTTCGCATATAATTTGTTTAATGCGTAGGAAAAAATTTCTTTAAGAATTCTCTTTGTATCTCATCCCATCTTCCTATTAATTAGGACGTAAATAATATAGTCATGTATTTGCTTTATTCTTAAAAAAGAATGGAAAAAGCTTAAGTTGCTATATAGTAATATTTTAAAGATTAATAGTAGCGCAAATTTCTTTGAATTCTCGAAGGTACAAATATAGGCTCTCTATCCCATAGAATTTAGGCATAAGTTGAATTACTCCAGATTTAATATCCAAGTATTCCATATTCAAAAGAAATATTATGTATGAAGGTTGGATTGTTCTATCAGGTTGTAGATAATTTCGTAAAGAACTATTATTGTCTCTATGATGGTTATTATTATCATTTGTATTGTCATATCCGAATATGTTATAATTATTATTCTTCGTATTGTTGTTGTTGTTATTGCTGCTGCTACTACTACTACTGATGCCCATGTCATGAGGTGTTTGATAGATTGGAAATGTGTGTAGATTTGAGTATGATTGAATAAGTCTACCGTTTGAAGTTCTTCTTCAACTTGTTATGCAAATTCAGAATTATAAAAATTAATGACGTAAGAATTGTAATCTATACTAAAGTATAATACAATAGTATTGATCCTCGGCTACGGCACTAAAAACTTGACTATAAGAGATCGATAAGTAGTATAATGATAGTAATCCAAGATTATTTTCTTGAGGATCGTTTGATTATTACGTGACACTAAAAAATTAAATTACAGAACAAAAAAGGAATAAAGATTGGCTTTTTGTTAACTTATATTAAAACTAAACTAAAGTTGATATAAATTTACTTAAAATAAAATCGTTAGTCAGATGGATTTAACTCCCCCATAAAATATTTTACTAGATGCATTTATACTTTTTATATTTTAGTTGTATAGATCACATGGTCTGTCTACAACTGGAAAATAAATTAATGAAGCACAAATTCTAATAAAACTGTAAACTTTATACTTTGGATAAATTTTCCTAATTAATCTTATATGAGTTATGAGTTTATTTAAGCATGCAATTTGAATAATAAAAATAAATATTTAAAGTCTAAACATACACTATGCCTAAAGAGTCTATGGTATATTAAAAAATAAGCAACGAATATACTGTTAAATAATAAAATATCAAAAACTCAAAATTATATCTTAATTCTTTCAAAGATAACAGGAATCAAAGATATCAATTTTATATAAATCAATTTAAAATAATAAGCATAAAAATCACATACCAATAAATTACCTAGGATTTGTTATTCCATCTAAGCCAACTAAAAAAATTAGCTACTCATACTCATCATAGCAAAAAAGTAGCCCAACCCCGAAGAGGCTTGGGAGGAGAAGAAGTTGAAGCACCCTTGATCGCCTATAGATTTTCCATTGACTCCATACCAGGGATCCCTGGTTTACTTGGAAAATCCTTCTCTATTGCTTTAGTCATTATTTTTTTCCCCTTATCTTTGATTGAATAAAAATATGTTTTTCTCTCCTTTTAAAATGGATCCATTAAAAAGAAAAAAAAATATATTTTCAAAAATGCTTATCTAAAAGACACAACCATAATAATCATATATTTACATGAAAATATTTCTTAAAAAACCAAAATAGAAAGGAAAAGGAAGAGGGGGGGGGGGGGGGGGGGGGGCGTGGGGTGTGGATGATACGGAAAAAAGAAGAAGAAATGAAATCCGACCGTTAGAAGCTCACTATTTTTTTTTAGCCTGCGAGGCAGCAGACCGCACCTAAAGACATGCGCTGCCATCACCTCCCCCGGCCCACAATAAGCGGTATGCTGTCTCGCAGCCACAACGTATCTCTCCTTTTTCCTTCCGCCTCCTCTCCTCTCCTTCCCCATCACTTTCCTTCTCGGATCCCAACCTCTCCGAACCCGACCCGCTTCCAGAGGAAGAGGGAGGAATGAAAAAGGAAAAATGTGGGTGTTTTATTTGATCTCGCTTCCGCTCACCCTCGGTATGGTTACCGTGACGCTGTGGTACTTTGCGGGGCCGCACGTGCCGAGGTACGTGCTACTCACCGTTGGATATGCCTGGTTCTGCTCCATCTCCGTCATCATCCTCGTCCCTGCCGACATTTGGACTGTAAGAGTCGTGCCCCCTCTGATTTATCAAATTGGGGGGTAAAATATTAGGTTTTAGGGGAATTGGTTTTTTTTTTTTTTTAATAATAATTTTTGAATTTCTCCTGGTTCCCCCTTTTTGCGCAATTTTGATGTGGTTGTCTTAAATTTTGAATGATTTTCTTGTATTCCTACTAAATAGAGGTCAGATGAAATCTTCAAAGGTTTTTGAATTGTAAATGTTAGTTCTTTTATAAAAAAAATTAATCTTTGATCGATTTTTTTTTTTTTTTTTTATGGGTGAAAATGTGGGTATTTTGTTAGGCTGTAAATTTCATGGTGCATGAGCTATGGAAGTTCTTTCAATTACTTAGTTTAAATTTGTGGATTTTATTCATAGTATTCAATGTTATGGAAAAGATTTTTTTTAAAAAAAAAAAAAAAAAAAAAATCATGTTAGCTCATTTGAAAATTGCAGGGTTTTTTTTTTCTTTTTATTTTTTTTTCTTTTCTATATATACATGTTTTTATGATAATAGAAAAGAGTGGTGGTGCTGTACTTTTACCTTCAAGCTGTAAATTTCTTTGCTTATTCACCGACAACAAGAACTGGGTCATTTTGCTTCTAGTTTTTAGGGGAATAGCTTTTAGAAGTGAAAATTTTGAGAACACCAAGAATGTACGACACTTAGGTTGGGAGCTTGCATATACAAAGTCAGCTAGCTTCGATATTTATAATTAAGCTGAGAAAGAAAACCATGCAGTCTTTATAAGGGAAAATTTTGTTCAAAAAGTTTTTTGGTCACCTTCTGTGATTGAGACTTGAGAGTATATTTTAATAGTAGCCATGGAGATTTGGTAACATAATGTTAGAAACTGATACCTTTATAATAAATGGTAGCCACAAAAATGCATATGCTTTCTGAGTACACAACAACAACAACAACAACAAAGCCTTTTATCCCAAGTATTTGGGGGTAGGCTACATGAACCAAAAAAAAGAATCACGCCGTATCGATCACTTTGATAGTCCTTCTCCATTCATTTCTATCAAGTAATATCTCCTCATTTAAATCTCTAGAATCCATATATTTTCGTATCACCTCCATCCATATTTTCTTTGGTTTTCCCTTCGTTCTTTTAACTTGTCCTACATTGATAAACTCATCTCGTCGAATTGGTGCATTTGTAGGCCTACGTTACATATGACCAAACCATCATAAGCGATTTTCTCGCATCTTCTCAACGATGGGAGCTACACCTATTTTAGCACGAATATCTTTATTTCTCACTTTATCTCTCATAGTATTGCCGCATTATCCAGCGGAGCATGCACATCTCTGCTACACTTATCTTCTGTGAATGACATTTCTTTATAGCCCAATATTCCGTGCCATATAATAAAACTGGCCTAATAACAGTTCTATAAAAATTTTCCTTCAATCTTAACAGAATGTTACAGTCGCATAAAATTCCTGTTGTTCTCCTCCATTTCAACCAGTTAGTTTGTATCGTATGGTTAACATCATTATCGATCTCTTCATCATTCTGAATAATAGAACCTAAATACCTAAACTGACTGCTCATTTGTATCTCTTGCCCAAGTAACGTGAATATATGAGTTTGGAAATTTGACTTGTGATGAGTTTCCTATTAAATGTGAAGCTTGGACTTATTTTTGCTAGAGAAAAATTTAAGCACATGCATAATGAATGTGAAGAGTCAAGCACACTCGCAGAGCATCCACATCAGAAGAAGAGAGCTTTTAAAAGCTATGATGCATTAAATGGAACTCAAAAATATGCATCGATTTTCTTTAGGGACCAAAGAAAACCGTGCAGGAAAGATATATATATATATATATATATATATATATATATATATATATATATATATATATATATATATATATTTCTTTGAAACACTTCTTGGTGACTTCTTTTTACTCTTGATATATTAAAACATTAGATATCATTTTCTGTGTTATGCCAAAGGAGAGGATTAGTGTCTTTTGAAGCATGTTTTGTCCAACAAGCATCTCTAGGGCCCAACTCTAGGCGAAAATTTTGTTCCAAATGGTACTTCTTTTCGGTTTGATTGGTTGTATAAGAGAAAGCAATAAGCTTGCTTTAAAAAGTGGAGGGAAAAGTGCCAAAATCACAAGCCATTACCGTTATAATCATGATGTCCTTCACCATATTGAGGGTCCGAAATTCGTTGCAAGGGCAGATAGATATGAATCAGTTGTAATTACATAGTTTTGGGCTATCATATACCAGCTTGGTTGTTTGCTCATTTACATGATCTTTACTATATGAATAAATGTATATCAAAATTATACTTTGTCTGAATAATTGTTTTGAAAACATTTTTCTTGTTCCTTCATCAAACTGACCATTTTATGTATGTCCATTACCATACAGACAATAGTTGACCATGAAAAGGGAGGCATAGCTTTCCTTTGGAGCTGGTCGTATTGGAGTACGTTTGCGTTGACCTGGTATGCTTAACCATTCTTATAGTTATGCATATTTGTTTTTGTATACTTTAGAAATCATCTGAACAATATTCTGTGTAGTCATATGGGTTCATGACACATGAAGGTCAAAATTGCTTTTTCCCATTTAAAGAAGATACATCTGCATGCATTTTTATTATCTTATAAAATTAGAGAAATTCATTTGAAAATGGAACAGTGTAATCCATCTTAACTTCTATAAAAAGAACATGGTAGTCTATCTGAATATCTGAAAAATGCAATTCAATGTCAGGGCAATCTTTGGTCATCAGTTTAGCACTGAATCGTGGAGGATTTATGAGGCTGACACCATATTATAAAATTTGGTAAATTCTTTCATGGAGCTCTCTACTTTTCTTATAAATATGGAAAAATTCTTAATGAAAGATGGGTATCTGAGAGAATAGTTATACACCTTAACATCTATAAACTAAACATGGTGACTTATAATCTTAAATACTGATTACTCGGAATCGCCATATTTATTTTGGCCCTGGATTGGACACTAAATCATTGAGGATTGATAAGATGGACACTAAACATGGAGCTTTCTCTACTTTTCTTATAAATATGAAAAAATTCTTAATGAAAGATGGGTATCTGAAAGAATAGTTATACACCTTAACATCTATAAACTAAACATGGTGACTTATAATCTTAAATACTGATTACTCAGAATCACCATATTTATTTTGGCCCTGGATTGGACACTAAATCATTGAGGATTGATAAGATTGACATCATTTCTCAAGTTTGATCTTAGCTGGCCTCAACTTCCTAGGGTCTTCTGTTCTAGTATCACTCTCACCCATTAGCGCTTCTTTAAAGCTTCTTCTATTGTAGTATTGTTTCATCTAAAACATTGTTTGCTATGTTTTATTCTTTAGTTCATTGAATCTGTTATATATTTTACACCTTTCTAGGGGACATCTGATATGAGATTATTCATTTTGGGGTTGTGATAGATTACTTGTTTTAGTGTCTGGTGTACTCAGCTTGACGAACACTCCACAAGGTGGAGTGGAATTCTAGAGGTTGCTTTGAATACATCTCTAGATGATGAGTTCTTCCTCTTCTCCTTTTATTGAAAATAGGCATTGCCTAGTGCAAAAGAGTTTGAACCCATTAGCGCTTCTTTGGAGCTTCTTCTGTTGTAGTATTGTTTCATCTAAAACATTGTTTGCTATGTTTTATTCTTGAGTTCATTGAATCTGTTATATATTTTACACCTTTCTAGGGGACATCTGATATGAGATTATTCATTTTGTGGTTGTGATAGATTACTTGTTTTAGTGTCTGGTGTACTCAGCTTGACGAACACTCCACAAGGTGGAGTGGAATTCTAGAGGTTGCTTTGAATACATCTCTAGATGATGAGTTCTTCCTTTTCTCCTTTTCTTGAAAATAGGCATTGCCTAGTGCAAAAGAGTTTGAACCCAAGACCTCATGCCCCTTGCAAAGAGGTTTTATTGAGGCACAACAACTACAATTAAACCTTTTCTCCCAAGTACTTGGGTGTAGGCTATATGAACCAAAAGAGAATCATGCCGGATCAATCACATGGGTGATCCTTCTTCAATCATTCCTATCGAGCAATATGACTTTATTTAATTCTCTAGCATTTATATATTTTCGTATCCCCTCCATTTATATTTTCTTCAGTTGTCTTTTTGCTCTTTTAACTTGTACTACGTTGATAAGCTCTACTTGTCGAAGTAGTGCATATGTAGGTCTACATCATACATGAACGAACCATCAGGTTATTTTCTTGCATCTTTTTTCATTGGGTTACGCTTATCTTAGCATAAATATCCTCATTTCTCACTTTATCTCTCATAGTGTTACCACATTTCTAACAAAGCATGTATATCTCTGCTATACTCATCTTCTGTGAATGATATCTCTTTATAACCAAGCATTCTGTACTATATAACAAAACTAGTCTAATATTTGTCCTGTAAAATTTTCTCATCAGCCTTAACAGAATGTTATGGTTGCATAAAACTCTCATTGCACTCCTCCAATTTGATCAGCCAGCTTGGATCCTATAGTTGACATCACTATCATTCTCTCTATTTTTCTGTAATAGAACGTAAATATCTAAATTGATTGCTTATTGATATCTTTCATCGGTCCAGTATCACGACATTACAGTCTCGTATCCTTCATTAACTAAATTTGCACTGCATATATTCTATTTTAGACCTAATCAACCTAAAACTTCGATATTCTAATGTTTGTCTCTATAGCCCAGCTTGGCATCTACACCATCTCTCGTCTCATTGACATACAATACCATTAGCTAATAGACACCAAGGTATTTTATATTGAGTAGCTCCAGTAAGCTCATCTATCAGTATGACACCATCACCATGACAAATAAGAATGGACTTTATGCAGATTTTTAATTCAATTCAATTGTGGTAAATATCACTTTTTAGGCTATCACAAGTTCTGATATTTATTACTACATCATACATAGCGTTAGTTATATCAATATACTTGATGGGGACTCTTTTCTTCATCAATATCTATGATAGCACATCTCTCGATACCTTATCATGGACTTTTCTAAATCAATAAATACCATATGCAAATCTCTGTTGCTCTCTCAAAATAGTTCTATAAGTTGAGGAAGCAAATGAATAGTTTTTGTAATTGATTGCCTAGTATGAACGCAAACTAGTCCTCGACTATCCTAAGAGTTTGTCTCAACCTTTATTCGATTACCCTTTCTAAAAACTCCATAAGATGATACATAATATTTATTCTATAGTAATTAGGCTAACTCTGAATGTTGCCCTTATTTTTATATAAAGTTACTAAGGTACCTTTTCTCCATTTATTTGATATTTTTTTAATTTGCCAAATCTTGTTAAAGATTTCTGTTAATCACCTCATATCATTTATCCTAAGTAGATCCATACCTAATAGGAATCTCATTCGGAACAAGATATTTTCTTGATTTCATCCTCTTCAACGCCTCTTTTACTTCAGTTTCTTTAATTTTGCGCATACAGTCACTATTCACATGTTTACACTAACTTTTAAGGTCCTCAAATATCAAGTAAAACTATCATTGTACAATCTGTCACAATAAGCATTATAACTACATATACATTTGATTAAAATGTTTTTTAAGATTACATATGCCATCTTAAGAATATTTTAATCAAATGTATCTGTGATTCTGTAGTTATTATGCTTATACTTGGGTATATGAAATTAAGCTTGCAACGATTCATTAATCAACTCATGTTTTCACAGCTTGCAAATGTTCTCAAACTAATTCTATCCATATTCAATTGTCAAGCCTTGGTCAAAAGAATCAAAGGGGACTGGCAGTGATTGGCTACGTTGGCAGCATTGTTTGAAGATCCACATTGATTTGATGGTTTGCCGAGTTTGGTGAGTCTTTTGAGGTTGGACAAGATCTAGTGGATGCATTGGAATCAAACAAAGAAGAATACAGAGGCGGGCACGATGGTAAGGCGTGCGGGTGTTAGAAGAGACGTTAATGAGATCGAGGAAAGGAGATCCTGATCTGGGATGTTTTTTCATTTAACTAAAAATCAAAGAAAAGGAACAGAGATGGATTTAGGATTTTGAAAGGAAATTTTAGCTCTGATACTAATTTGACTAATACAGAAGCTAATTAGGATTTGTGAAAGGGGAAATTAACATTTAATTATGAAATTTGGAGATTTGATGATTTGGGAAAAACAATAAAGTTCGGGCCTCAACACTCAGGCGAATTCATGCCTACTTTCAACGAATCTATAAAGAAAGGTTTCAAAGGAAATGACAAATCAACATGCTAGGGTTTAGATTTTAATATCATAATCTCAGGATTTTGCTTGCAAGCATTATTAATAGAAACTAGTTATGTGTACCACATGTGCAATAAACAACTAAAATCTAATAAGATCCATCAACAAAATCAAATCAAATAAACTCTCTTAGTAGATACAGGATTTTATTTGCCCTAACAATAAAATCGAAATAGGATCTCTCAACAGGTACAAGTCTTTATTTGATTCCATCAGTCTTCTATTAAAAATATAGGAATTCTTAAATCACAATCCAATCCAATAAGCAATTATAAGATAGCACTCTAGTCTGTCCTAACTAGTCGTCTTCGCAAATGACCTACATAAAGTAGCCTATGTTAGTATCCCTCAATTCACCCAGCTTGAGTTAAAAGGGGATCCTGATCTGGGGTGTTTTTTCATTTAACTAAAAATCAAAGAAAAGGAACAGAGATGGATTTAGGATTTTGAAAGGAAATTTTAGCTCTGATACTAATTTGACTAATACAGAAGCTAATTAGGATTTGTGGAAGGGGAAATTAACATTTAATTATGAAATTTGGAGATTTTGGTGATTTGGGAAAAACAATAAAGTTTGGGCCTCAGCACTGAGGCAAATTCATGCCTACTTTCAATGAATCTATAAAGAAAGGTTTCAAAGGAAATGACAAATCAACATGCTAGGGTTTAGATTTTAATATCATAATCTCAGGATTTTGCTTGCAAGCATTATTAATAGAAACTAGTTACGTGTACCACATGTGCAATAAACAACTAAAATCTAATAAGATCCATATCAACAAAATCAAATCAAATAAACTCTCTTAGTAGATACAGGATTTTATTTGCCCTAACAATAAAATCGTAGGATCTCTCAATAGGTACAAGTCTTTATTTGATTCCATCAGTCTTCTATTAAAAATATAGGAATTCTTAAATCACAATCCAATCCAATAAGCAATTATAAGATAGCACTTTAGTCTGTCCTAACTAGTCGTCTTCGCAAATGACCTACATAAAGTAGCCTCTGTTAGTATCCCTCAATTCACCCGGCTTGAGTTACACTATAAAGATTCAATCAATCAAAAGATTGTAAAGACAGAGTTTGAAGTTTCACAAGATAATATATTTTTTTAACTAGGAGGATAGATAAAGATAGTTGTATTGATTGTAAGGTAGTACTAGGTGAAAGTATAGTAATCCAACACTCTTGGTTTTAGATATTTGAAGGAGAATTAGAAAAATTAAATGTTAGTTAGATAATAAGATTAAGTGGTAGTGGTTGGCACTGGAAGTAGATTGGAAGGCCATGATGATCTTATTGCAATATGAACAAAATAGTTAGTTGCATTAAGAGTATAGTAAAATATATAATTGGTGAGTCGAGGATTGGTGCTTCACCATATGATGACACGTATTGATGGAATGAAGAGGTAAAACATATTATTAAGATCACATGGGACATTTATAGAGATTTAAAGAATAATGATAGAGTGAGCTTTAAGAGATATAAAATAGCCAAGGAGGTTAAAAACCTGTTTGGGATACAAGAGCTAAATCATACAAAGAAGTGTACGAGAACTTGTATACCAAAAAGGCTGAAAAGGATATATACAAAATTGCTCGAATAGTCTAGAAACACATGTAATGTAAGTGGGTTAAAAACAAGGATCAAAATGTTCTAGTTTGAAATGAAGTGATTAAAAAGATGGAGAGATTATTTTGACAGATTGTATAATGGTAGTTTACTCAAGATTTGAGTGATCTTACTATTCAATGTGAGGATATGAATTATAGTTTTATGGATAGAATTAAAGAATCTAAAATAAGATGTTTTTAAGTGGATGAAATCAGAAAAAACTATTGGTCTATATGGTATTTCTATTGAGATATGGAGATAATCAGGAGAAATGGGTGTGAAGTAGTT
This sequence comes from Dracaena cambodiana, assembly GCA_036321105.1. NCBI lineage: Eukaryota > Viridiplantae > Streptophyta > Magnoliopsida > Asparagales > Asparagaceae > Dracaena > Dracaena cambodiana. The sequence continues at coordinate 43,911,330 of JAYEPQ010000010.1, read as the reverse complement.
GACAAACTTTTTTAACAAGATATACTAAATTAATAAAATAGCACATGATTGGAGGAAGAATACTTTAGTACCTATATATAAGAACAAGTGTAATGTTCATTGTTGTTCTAACTGCCATGGAATAGAACTAATTTGTCACACTATAAAGTTTTGGGAAAGGTAATTGAATATAGGTAAGATAAACTGTTAAGATATCAGATAACTAGTTTGGAGTCTTGCCGGGGTGATCAACGACCTAAACTATTCATTTGCATTCTCAACTTATAGAGCAATTACGAGAGAGTGGAGATTTGCATATGGTCTTTATTGATTTTAAAAAAGCCCTTGATAATGTGTCCAGAGAGATGTTATAGTGGACGTTAATGAAGACGGGAGTCCCCGTCAAGTGTAATGACATGATTAAGAACTTGTACAATGGAGTAGTTCCAAATATCAAAACTTGTGGCGGCCTAATTATTGATTTTTCAATCACAATTGGATTGCATTAAGGATCTGTACTGAGTCCATTTTTATCTGCCATAATAATGAGCTTACTAGAGTAATCCAGTATGAGATACCTAGATGTATGTTATTTACTGATGATATTATTTTAGTCGATGAGGCCAGAGTATGGGTATGCCAAGTTAGATCTATGAGACAAACATTAGAATCTCAAATTTTTATATTGAGTAGGTCCAAAACAGTGTATATGAATTGTGATTTAGTAAACGAAGAATCCAATATTATAATATAATGCTATGATATTAGACAAGTAAGATATACAAATGAATAGTCAGTTTACATACTTGGGTTCTATTATTCAAAAAGATGAAGAGGTCGATAGTTATATCAATCTTAGAAACCAAACTGGCCGATTGAAATAGATAAAAAGGGAGTTCTATACGACTATAACATTTTGTTAAGACGGAAGGTAAAACTCTATAGAACTGCTATTAGGTCAGTTAAATTATATGACATGAAATGCAATGCTATAAAGATACATCATTCATAGAAGATAAGTATAATAGATAAGTATGCTTTGGATGTGCTGTAACACTATAGAATATTCTTGCTAAGCTAGCCATAGTCTCATAGAAGAGAAAATGCGAGAAAATCATCTACAATTATTTGGTCATATGTAATATAGACCAATAGATTTAGTAGTTCGATGAATGGAGGTTATCAATGGTGGACAAGCTAAAAGAGCGAAAGCATGACTGAAAAAAATGTAGTTGGAGGTGATACGAAAAGATATGGATGCTAAAGACTTAAATGAAAATATATTGCTCCATAGAAATGAATTGAGAAGGATCATCTATGTGATTGATTCGGCATGATTCTCTTTTGGCTCATGTAGTCAGTTACATTAGAAAGCTATTATGTATTTTGGTTTAATTTAGATTTAGTCCCATATTGCCTGTTAGATTATTTGTATGATATTGAGACACTTATAAATATATGTACTTTTTAACTTGTAATAATTAGATTTGTTGGCTCTGATTGTTTCATAACATGGTATCAGAGAATATTACGAAATAAATTTTAGCCATCAATTTCAACTATCCTAATCAATGATCGACTCTGACTCCACAATCGCATTGCCAATTCGATTCTATGTTTGCTTCATTTTTTGTTTATTCTCTGCTTTGTGACTACAGAGACTGGCGAGTTCATCCTCGACTGCGAGAATGTAATTTAGACAACGCAATCCTTTGCGCCTTCCTTTGTCTATTACTGTTTCTAAAAAAGAAGTTTATCTACTGCCTACTACTGTTTTTAAGAAATAAGTTTATCTGTTGCGTACTACTGTTTCTAAGAAAAAAGTTTATCTGTTGCTCACTATTGCTTCTAAGAAAAAAGTTTATCTGCTGCTGTTGCTCCAATACAAATGTTTATGATAATTCAAGTTATTCGTCTACAACTGTTATGGTTGTTACTCATCCACTTCAAGTTAATCTGTACTGTTGAAGAGAGGGACAATGTTTTCTAATATGTATAATAAGTTAGATATAATTGATATTTATACTCCAACTTCAGAGGGAGTGTTGGATTAGAAAACTATCTTGTATTTGGGTTTAGTTTAGGCTTAGTCCCACGTCGCCTATTGGATTATTTGTATGGTGTTGAGACACCAATAAATATATGTAACCCTTGACTTATAATAATTAGATTTGTTGGCTCGCATTATTCATAACATAGCCGTACTTGGATAAATGGCTTAGTTATTGTTGTTGTAATGGTGGAAGCAAATAAAGAGTAGAGAGTTTGGAGGTTGACGAAGATGAAAAGTCAAAGATAAGTTCAAATAAATATTTGAACATCAATCTAATAACCAAGTAACTTAGCCTAGTGGTTTGGGCAGGTGATTTAAGTGGATGAGGGTGTGGAAGGTCATAGGTTTAAAACCTAACAAAATCATTTTTTTCTTCTTTTTATTTCATTTTTGAGCCAAACTATAATGGGTTTGACTTTAGATAAAGATAGGATAAATTCTAAAATTTAAAATAAATTTAGTTTTAGATAAAATATCATTTAAAAATAATTTATCTTTTTATTTACTCGTTAAAAACTAAGGCATTCAAAATAATACAATATTTCACACTAGTTAAATTATTATTATATAATAAGAAAAATATGTTATACGGATGCGGGTCGTTACAAGTCCCTTGTGTGTTGGATCATAGATATTGTCATGATATGTATACTTTGCTCTTCAATAGTAACAAGTATTGCCTCTTCATGAGATTCCAGGCTCAGGCAATTCTGTGAGATGGATTTTTAATCACAAGCTGAATTAGAATCGTTATCTACATCGTGGACATCCGGATTTGTTATCTTCTGAACATGTACTGTGTCTTCTTTGTCTTGCAATGAGCTTTCTGGTACTACAACATTTTCATGCTGTGTCTCACTTTTCTTTCCTTGTTTCTTGCTACTGCTGTCTTTATTGCTCACATGAGGTTTACCAAAATTTCCTGCAGAAGCCTTATCTGGCTGAATTATTAACTTTATGACTGAATGCCTGCCATATATGACGAGTGGAAATTGTATTGCAATTTTTTTTTTGTGATTTTATTTTCTTATTAATTCTCTAGGCACACACTCTTTAAGTTACACGCTAAAGTACTGTGACATTTTGAAAGTTATTGAATTTAGGTTGTCAATGTGCATTCTAAATATCTGTCAAATATCATCTAATGGCATTCACAACATTAAATATTTTCAACTTTTGAAATTGTAGTATTCAAAGTATCTTTAGTTGTCATAGATCCTTTTTATTTGACATTAATTAATTCATGTATTCTCATTTTTCCAGTTATGCTTATCACTCTAAACAGGGCTGTAGTTCCCACTATTCAGAGTTATGAAGATGCCGGAGATTTTACAGTGACAGAAAGACTAAAAACTAGCATACGAGCAAACTTGGTCTTTTATGTATGTGTTGGTTCTATTGGACTTCTTGGGCTTATTCTGCTCATACTTATGCGAGGAAAATGGTTTGTTTCGTACCTCTTCATGAAAGCATTCTTGATGTTTTTCTTTGTTACTTTAGTTTGTGTAGATATGCTATATTAATATATGTTGGATTATTATGAGTTTGGTTAACAGGGTTTAGACCCATTAAGGATACTATCTACTTTGTAATAGCTTATATATATACCTGCTCTCTATCAATAGTATTAATTTACTATTACGTGACATGGTATCAGAGTAAGGTTATAAAAATGATCTCAACTCTCAATCTTAGCCCTCTATTTAAATATCATATCTAATCCTAACTACCCACTAAAAGAAAAACCCTAACCCTAATCCGCCTTCATCATCGCCCTCTCTTCCTTCTCCCACCGCTGCTGCCGCCTACTGCTCTAGCCGCTGCTACTGCCGCCTGCTGCTCTAGCGGCCACCTCCTTTTCCTCTTTCTGCTGCTGCTGCCTCCTTTTCCTCTTCCAGCTTCCGCCTCCTTTGCCTCCACCTTCTCTTCTTTCTGCTGCCGGCAGTAGTAGCAGCCCCAACCATGACTGTTGCCACCTGCAGGAGCGAGTCCTGCCAGCCTCACCAGCTTCACCAATGCCCCCCGCAGTTCTTGATACAATCTGTTATTGGGTCATTTACCTACTACTGCTCCTAATACTGTTTATGACTATTTTCTGATGCTTTTTAATGCCAAAATCAGTCCTTTTTCTCTACTCTGCTGCATCAACTTATTACCGAATTAACTCCTCCTTTTAGGGTCACATCAGTCCTTTTTAGGATCAAATCCACCTATTATCGGGTCAAATTGCTTCTAATGTTGAGATTACCTTTCAGTTAGTTGTATCTCACCCTCCAATCTGAGATTTTTCTCTCTTCTTTTGATATGTTTTTTCTTTTTTATGTGATTTGTGTTAGATTAGAATACTATTTTATATTTAAGTTTAGTACCACATCACCTGTTGAGAGGTTTATATGGAGTTGAGAGGTATATAAATATATGTATCCGCTGACTTATAATAGATAAGAAGATAGAGATTGAGTTTTGGGTTTTGATTACTTTATAATATGGTATCCGAGCTAGTTTGAGAAATAGATTACCTATCAATCTCAACCATCTACTCAAAAAATAAAAAGGGGAAAAAGAAGAAACCCTAATCTCAATTTTCATCAATAGCCTCAATTCGATCCTTCTGCTTGATTATTTAACAGCAATTCAGCAATTTGATCAATCCAGCAATCCGGCAATTCAACAAGACGATCAATTCAGCTTTTCAGCTTCAGCTTCAGCTCTGTACAGCAAAGTCCAACAGCGAGAGCGAACAGCATCGTTCGCTCAACAGATTGTTCGCTTCCTTCGGATCTTGTAGGTGATTTTTTTAATATAAAAATCACCATTATTACTGTCTCTACTTTTTTATAAGTTGGATTCTGAAACTTTTTTATATAAAAAAGTTTATATAGCAAAGAATCTCTATCCAAAAAACCTTACTACTACTACTGTTAAGTTGAATAACAATAATTATTTTTTATGGGCTCAGTCGTTAGAGTATTTGTTGTTGTTCAAAAAAATTACGCATTTACTAGATGATCCACCAAATGAGAACGATCCTATCTATACTAATTGGCTTGTTAATGACTGTTGTGTATTTATATGTTGTGTGTTTATATGACTCCTTAATAGTATGGAAGAAAAAGTAAGTTATGGTGTTGTGTTCTTGAAAACTGCAAAATAGATATGGGATACCCTTAAAGAATGTGGCAACGAGAAAAATATATTTCGGATTTTTGAACTTAATGAGTGCTTGTTTACTCTCAAATAAGATAAAATGTCTATATCTAAGTACTATTCCTCTCTCAGAGGCATATTGGATGAGGTTGAAGTTCACCAGCCACTGGTTACAGAGCTTAACAGCTTGCGACAATATCGTCAGGACCTTGCTCTTGTAAAATCTCTCTCCAAATTTGATTTTTTATTGATCTAGGTAAGAGATCAAATATTTGCTGGTGATAATATTTCATCCCTGACAGTGATGTATTCCAGAGTTTCTCATGTTTCTACTGGTTCTACTACATCAACGACTCAAATCCTTGCCTCTAATGACCATTCTGTCATATTTTCTGGTTAGGGATGAGGCTCTGGCCGTGGTCGTGGTCGCAGTCGTGATTCCAAGGGAGGCCACAGTCGTGGTGGGAATTATGATCGAAACTTCGGGGGTGAACAAGAATTCTGTGAATGTAATTAATGCAGCAGAAAAATCACACATCTGCATACTGTTGGGAGAAGTATGAAAAAAAGAATGAGCACAAACTACTAATACTTTACCTCCAAAAAAGATGCTGCATCTGACAATGAATTCTGCTAGCACTTTAACATGTTCAACGATGGTTTAGATTTCACAAAGTGAACTTGATAGACTCCATTTTTAATCCACCGTGGCTAGTATGCATGCTACTCATGCATTTTTGTTAATGATGCTCACATCGCTTCTTCTAACCAAGCATGAATTATAGATTCTGGAGCTTATTCCCACATGATAGGTATTAGAAACAAGTTTATCTCCTTACATTTTTCAAATAAACACCCTCCTATTTACATTGTTGATGGTTCTTCTTCAGTTGTTGGTGATAGAAAAGTCCATGCTACTAATTCATTAACCCTTGATAATATTTTATTTATTCCCAATTTTCCTACTAGTTTATTGTCTATTAGCCAAATTACCAAAACTAACAATTATTTTGTAATATTCTTTCCTACCTACTGTGGTTTTTAGGGCCTCCAGACTGTAATAAGGATTGTTATGGGGGCATGAGCAATGGGAGATGTACTATCTTGATGAGACATCACTTATAGGATTTGCTGCTTCCTTCTCTGATTCCCTTTTACAGCTACATCAACGCCTTGGATATCCTTCTCTCCAAAGGCTTCATTTTGTTTTATCCACTGCGTCTGATATATCTTTGTTAAATTGTGAGTCTTGTGAACTCGGTAAATATCATCGCATCTCATATCCAGATCGAGTCAATCTATATAGTAGTTTTCTATTTGAGTTAGTCCATTATGATGTTTGGGATCTATGTCGTTTTCCCTCTTTCAAGGGCTTTAGGTATTTTTTTATATTTGTGAATGATTTTTCTCGCATGACATGGATGCATTTGTTAAAAGAAAGGTTTGTTGTTCCTAGTATTTTATAAATAAATAAAAAATTAATTTTCTATATCATTTGTATTTTGCACACTGATAATACTATAGAGTATATGGAGGCTGATATTTTCTTATTTTGTGCTAATAATGGAATTATTTATCAAACATCTTGTTCTCACATATTCCAGTAAAACAGTTGCTGAAAGAAAGTATAGACATATTCTAAATATTACTCGGACATTAATGATTCACATGCATATTCCAAAATATATGTAGTTTTATGCTGTTCTGTGTGTTTATCATTTAATAAATAGGATGTCATTTTCTGTCTTACATGGTAAAACCCTTCTGTCTTTATCCTGAAACATTCATATTTTTTCTTATATCTCGAGTGTTTGATTGTACATATTTTGTTCAAGATTTGTCTCCCGATTTGGATAAGCTATCTCCTCGTGTAATCAAGTGTGTATTTATTAGATACTCTAGGATGCAAAAAGGATATAGGTCTTATGATCCAGTGTCTAAAAAGTATTTGGTCTATGCTGATGTTACTTTCTTTGTGTTTATTTCCTACTTCATTCCGCATCAACATACCAGTTGGATAGTTTTCTTTCTTTATCCCTACGTGTCTCTACTACTGAGATTGGATAAGTATCATAGTCTCATAATGGGGATGAACATGTGCTTTCCAATAAACCACTGTTGGTGTTTTCTCGCCGTTAGAAAGTGTCTCCTCCCAGCTCACTACCTGTTGCTCCGCCATCTCTAGTTGTAGGCCCCCAACAACCATAACATTCTTCTGCTTCTGCCTCTGATCCTCTCATTACTCTTTGAAAGGGTAAGCGCTCTATTATTGTTCATCATATTTCTCAATTTATTTCCTGTAGTCAAATTCACCCAATGTTTCGCAAGTTTGTTCTTGTTCTTTCTTCCGTCTCTATATTCAGGTTTTTTCAAGAAGCAATGCTAGTCTCTACCTAGTAATCGGCCATAAATAAGGAGATGCAAGCTCTTGTCTCTCGTGGAATTTGGAATTTGGTTCCTTCTCCACCTATGTATGTATGTCGCTGGGTTTACTTTGTCAAATACAAGCCGGACGGTTCTATTGACCGCTATAAAGCTCTTCTTATTGCGAAAGGTTTTTCTTAAACCTATGGTGTTGATTGTTTTGAGACTTTCTCTCCTGTAACACGTTCCAACTCTATTCATCATCTTCTTTCTTGCCATGAATCTCAATTGGCTCTTATTCCAATTGGATGTTAAAAATAATTTCTTATATAGTGATCTACAAGAAGAGGTGTATATGGAAAAACCTCCACCGTATGTTGTTTAGGGGGAGAATGTAGTATGCAAATTCAAGAAAGTAATTATGGATATAAACAGAGTTCTCGAGTCTGGTTTGAGAAGTTTTCTACTATAATTGTTGACATTGGATTTCAGTATTGTTACTATGATCATTTTGTTTTTGTCTGGCATACTCATTCTGGCATTGTCCTCCTTGTTGTATATGTAGTTGATATTCTACTAATTGAGAGTGATACAACAGTCTTGACTGAGACAAAGGATTATCTCAAGTAACATTTTATAATTAAAAACATGGAAAGACTGAGATATTTTTTTGGAATTGAGGTAGTATATCATAAATATGGGTTACTTCTCTCTCAGAGGAAATATGCGCTAGATTTTTTGGAAGAGACCGGTCGCCTTGGATGTAAACGTACTAATACTTCACTAAAGTCAAATTTAGAGCGAAGATAGTGTTTCGTATGAGGATGTTATACAGTATAGGAGAACAGTTGGCAAGCTCATCTATCTCACGGTTATTAGATCTGACATTTCTCTTACTGTTGGGTTGCTAAGTTAGTTCATGTATAAACTAAAGGATAGACACTGAAAAACTGCTATGAGAGTCTTGGCATATAGTAGGAGCTCTCTTAGGAAGGGATTATTTTATAAAAAAATATGGACATGTTAGATGCTGGATATGTAGGAGATAAAAAAGATAGAAAATCAACCGCTAGATATCTTATATTTGTTGGAGGTAATCTAGTCACATGGAGTAAGAAACATATAGTGTCAAGATCTTTAGCTGAGATAGAATATCGGGCAATGGCACACTACGTGCGAATTGTTATTGTTAAAAAATTTGCTGATTGAATTTGGATTCAACCCTAAAGATTCTATGTCTACATACTGTAATAATCAGTTAACCATCTATATTACTCAAAATCCAGTATTCTATGGTCGTACTAAGTATATAGATGTAGACTGTCATCTGATTCAAGATAATTTGGTGAAAAAATAATATGTATTTTGTTTACTTATTCGTCAAAACAATTGGCCGATATTCTAATTAAAACTGCATCACCAACTGTGTTTTCTAATCTATGTAACAAGTTGGGTATGATTGTTATTTATGTCCCAATTTAGGGGGAAGTGTTGGATTAGAATATTTTATTGTATTTGGGTTTAGTTTGAGTTTTCATTCACAGAAGATAAGTGTAGCATAGATGCGCATGCTCCGTTGGATGTGCGGCAACGCCAGGAGAGATAAAGTGAGAAATGAAGATATTCGTACTAAAATAGGTGGAGCTCTTATCGATGAGAAGGGGCAAGAAAATCGCTTACGATGGTTTGGTCATGTGCAACGTAGGCCTACAAATCGCTTAAGTGACTATCTTAAAAATTTTAAAAATCACAAAAATATAGAAAAATGAGACAAACACAACACATTCATTTTGGGATTAATTTGATATCAAGAATGTAAGTTATGATGAAATTAGGTTGTTACACAAACTTTTTACAGCCTTAATTAGAATTAACATTAATAAATAAAGTATTACTTAGTGATTCTATAAATCGATCCCGAGCTTGAACCATGCCTAAATAAGTGCTAAGCGAGTCGACCTGAGATTTCATGTTTGTTCATTTACTTCATCACATGTAGATTATGTTTAGGCATTGTCCTTTCAACTATTGAAGTAACATGAATGACTTTTACCAAGCTGAGCTTCAAGATTATGAGCTTTAGCCTTAACTGGCTTAAACAAGCAACAATTTTTTTTAGGCACATCTATATAACACACGCTGGCATGTATAGGTGTTGAAGTCCTGACCAAGTTCTGAGCTAACCAAGATGTGAATATGTCAATTGTCGTGGTCCATTTGATATCATCTCTCTTTCGGGTTTTCCTAATGTTTCATATAGTCAGAAGTCCTTAAATATTTGCAGAATATCTTGGAGTTAGGTTGAAGGTGTATGAACAGTTCGACTTTGCATGAAATCTCTCACTGCATTATTTGGATAACCGACTTGCAGAATGGCACCCCATTGAACAATGCAGACAAATCTTCCTAGCCCATGTGATCCCTTCAAAAGCTTATGTCACAACAACAGTGTGATATCTCACACATCGGAGAAAATTGTCGATATTAATTCAACTTTCCAAAGAGCATCTTGATCTTAATTTAGCTCGACAAGCAACATAAATTGCATTCTCTTTAGCCCCAAAATTTTTTTAATGTTAAATCTATTTCCTCTTGTCCAATTAGAATATAAATTCATCATCCACAAGTAAGTATATTACTTATTTAAAAAGTAAAGATTGAGCTATATCAGCTATAGACAGTAATATGTAAGACATTTCTCTGCAACCTAAAATTGTCATGTTCAACCATAGTGGGTATAAGAATTGTGTCTATCCGTGTCCAGATTCCAACTATATTTAATAGTATGTACATCTTTCCCTTTTACATAAACTGATCATTTTACTATTTAACTTCTTACATTTGTGAATATCTGCAAAACATATACATACAGACATATATGTTTGTGCATATACGGGTTAAATATAACTATGTTATAGAAAATTGATATGTATAGTTGTGTCCGCATGTCTAGATATTAGGGAGTGTTCTTTTTCAACATTCCATGTCAATGTCAGAGTATACCACTAATGTCACTAGGATCATAGGCTAAGGACCTTGTACGTAAATATTGTTCCTTCTCACACCGAGAAAAAGGTTCAGTTAGGTCCATGTACCATGACTCAAAAGTGTATATATTGGTTCAGTGAAAATTGAATTTAAACAATAAGCCTATCTAATGGCCAGTGATACAAATTTATTATTTTCTAGAAGATAGGCTTGGGTCCATTGCAAGGACCGTGAGTCAAATTCTTCCCCACTAGGTTTCAATGATGGGACATCCATTATCATGATCCACTCTGTTAAAGTTGATCTATAGCATTTAAATTATTTTAAAGCCAAAAATTGTTTAGGACATCAAGTGGGCATGGAATAGACAACCAAAAATGATAATTTTTCTTGGATCTACAGTTTAGGACAGAAATTCTCAATCAAACCATTTGGTCGTGATTCACACACTTAAAGATGCTTACATACCAATTTTTGTTAGATTTCGAATATTTTCGTTAGATACTTACATATGTTTAAACTAACAAAGCTACGAGTTATGCCCTCTTGCACATTTTGGTGCATGAGCAAGAAAATTTTAAACCACTTGAACTTTGATTTTAGACACTATATATAATGTCGATTAACTCTAACAAGAAGATCTTTTTATGTAATGATGTAATATTGTTTTCCAATGGGTAGGATAAATCCAAATCCTTTTGGAATGACCCATGGCTATCTTTCCTTTATACCCTAGCTATTCGAGAAGTGTGAATGTATAATAATTTTAGTGTAGATCAAGCAATGAATTTGCATTAATAAATTAGTATTATATTGGCTACCAAGACTCAATATTAAGTTTGTAATCATGTTATTTAAGCTAATCCATTTATTCATGTGAGTTGGGCTCTATTTTCCAAATATTAAATATACTTGCGAATTACTATTACCCCAAGTACTGTATTATAGATATTTAATTGAAACATGATTAAAAAGAACTCCATCAATTTTCTGAAAAATATGTCAAGACCAAGGTTTTAAGTATCAGGCAATGTATATGCATTATTTTATTAGATTTTGAGCTATAAACCTCACCGATATCTTACCAATATATCCTATATTACTTATATGATAAATGTGATATTGCTGATTTCCAATACCATGAACCATCAGGTGATGCCAATACTAATTTTGAGATTTTAAACGTTGATCAAAACATTTCTAATTATCTTAACCATTAAAAAATGATTTTTAATCTTTTTTTTTAAAGCAGCATATATTTACATTCAACACTTCAAGTTAGAAGCTCTCTAAACTCCTGATGCCAATCATTGATCAATAATGATAGGTTTCAAGCATTGCTTAAAATTTTTCATCATTCTTTTTGAAACAATTACCATTACTACCAGAAGATTTCAACCAATGAACTTCTGTTTAATGTAGAAGTTATTTTAACCTTGTAATCATTTAAAAGTATGTAGGCAATAACTTAGTATGAATTTTCAGGCCAAAAGTGACATGGTTTAGAGAGCACTTAAGTTGTCTATAGTTTATATTCATCTTAGTATCCATTTCATTGCAGTGTTGTAAGAGAGCATTATAGAAATTTTGGCATTTTTGAGTTTCTTTACTAACTTCAAAAACTTAATATAGTTTATTAATTTGCCAAGAATGATAATTCATATTTTTAGTTGTCTTATTGGAAGTTAATTTGTTAAATTGGTAGGAGTGGTGGTATTGTTGGCTTTGCCATGGGTTGCTCAAATACCTTTGGGCTCGTAACAGGTGCATTTCTTCTTGGTTTTGGTTTGAGTGAAATACCAAAGAGTATCTGGAGGAATGCAGACTGGAGTAACCGCCAAAAAGTTCTGTCACATAGGGTTGCAAAAATGGCTGTGAATCTTGATATCGCTCATCAAGAATTTTCAAACGCAATTGTGGTAATATATTATCTTGTTGAGTAGTTTTGTAATATATTTTGTACGTTATTGATCATTATCCTTTATTTAACTCTTAGGGACTTAGTTTACTATCTGTTGTAGAGCACTGCATACACGTCCACAGTATATGCTTGTTATATATAATCAAAAGAAGCCAACATTGTCGAGCGTAGAAGAGGTAAGAGTAGAAGAGGTAAGATTGGTTGCTGGTTGTGGTAAAAGTGAAATTGCATCTGAGAAATGCTTGAGCGATGTACAATCACATTGGAAGATAAAATCATGGGCATATCAAGGTTGTTTATGTCCTGGTATGGAGAGGCCTACATTCCTGTAAGGAACATTTGTAATGACATGTATAACAAGATTCAGTCTCTTCATGGGGATGGGGAGCAGCAGAGGTTTTCTAAAGCCAAACTAAAGCCAATGGAGAAATGTTTTACTATGATCCCTCTTCCCTGAGATGAGGAATTCACAACCACCTAGAGACTAATTCAGACATTTACATGCTGTATTAAGTCCATGGAGAACTGCATTCCATCATTAATCACCAATAGTTACAAGTTTTGTCAATATCTAAATTGCATGCATCAAACGTCATTTATCTATTCTATAAATCAGTTGCTGGAGGCTGATTCAGAGTTATTTCTCAGCAACTTAAAACCTAATGGAATTCATAAAGACTGAAACTAAGAAACAGTTTAACAAAAAAGCTATTTTAAGAGCTACTTTTACAAGTTTCCAGACATACAGGGGTGGAGGACAAAAACGGGAGTGATAACTTAATTTGGATGGTTTTTTAAAATAAGGGCTGCATAGAAAATCCTATATTTTGAATTTGAAATCACATTGTGCCAAATTTTGCAGAGCTTTTGAACATTTTGAAGATTTCTGCAATTATGTGCTATGCATATGTCAGATAGGCATGCTGTGTTGTATTAATTTTTGTTGTCATGTTGTTAGATCGCACAAGCAACATCGAAACAAATGTCCAAGCGCGATTTCTTAAGACCGTACATGGATGTCATTGACAAAATGTTGCTTCAAATGGTACTTTCTTTTTATTGCAAAATTTTAATTATTCCAGTCAAGGAAATCTTGAGGACTCTGACCATGATTGTTTACTTTTCAATTTTTGAACTTCCATAAGATGCGGGAAAATCCTTCTTTCAAGCCATCTGGAGGCATGTTTGGGGAGAATGATATGGATTATGACACTGATGACAAAACGATGGCTGCACTTAGACGTCGGCTTAGAAAAGCTCAAGAGGAGTACTACAGATACAGGAGGTACAATTATATGGTGCACATTAGATATAGGTGGCTCATGATATTTATGTACTAATGCAAGTTTTGGAAGAAATTATATTTAATATGGAATTCTCTTCTAAGGTTCTTGATATGCTTAAAAACAAAACATAGAGAAAACTTCTCACATTTACTCTTACTGATCCTTATTGGTGTACTTCTTTTGCAGTGAATATATTACTTCTGTTGTGGAGGCCCTTGAGCTGGAAGATACTGTGAAAAATTATGATCTTCGCAATTCATCTGAATGGTTTGTTCATACTTGGTTCTTTTAGTAATGCTGGTTGTGCCATTTCTTTTTGGTATACTTAAAATACGATTTAGAGGATAAAAATCTATCTGGAAATGAAAATTTCTCTTTTTTTCTTTTGGCTCCCACTTTCCTCTCTTATGCTACTTATGTTTTGTTAGTGTGATAATTATAAAACTCAGAATCACCTACTTCTACTTCATGTTACTGGCAAGGGCAATGACCAAATCTACATATACATCTACATATACAAAGACGTCTTAAATGTTAAAGTTACTATTTAATAGAAACCCCTAAAAAATAGAAACTCTATAAAACATAGTAAAATTCCGTGACGTTCTCTCTTACCCTAGAGCGTATTATATTCTTGCCCTTAACCTAGAGTGTATTATATGCTTGCAGCCTGTTACAAAGGTATTCCTTATGAAATCTCTAAATTGGAATGGTTCTATCATTGAAGAATCATCACACGACGAATATGCACCACCACTGAACAGTCACCACCAAACAAAGCTGTACAACCAATTATAAAACTGCGATTACCCAGATGATACCTTTTTCAACTTTACAAGACTAAAACCAGCTGCCTACACAAATAAATCTTTGGAGGCCTTGCACTCTTGAAATGCAGTAATGCCCATCTCTTCGTGGAGAGATTTCTTTCTCCGTTTCAGGAATTGGGGAAGCGTTCCTTGAAAACCATCACGCCAGCAACTGCATGAACAAACTTCTTTACATCCTCCCTTGGGACCCAATCATGTCAGTAACTGCATGAGAAAATTTCCTTGGATCTTCCATCGGAAACCTATCACACTAAACTGCACGAACAAACTTCTTTAGATTTTCCATTGAAACCCAATCACCCTTACAAAAACACACTGATTCTCCCTCATCCAATAAATCATACTACTCCAACAACTGCACGATAAAATAAAAGTACTCTACATTCTCCCTCATAATCTAATCACATCACCATATATAACCCAACAATAGCAAGCATCATCCCTCCTGATCTAAACATATATACTACTCACGCTCCTCGAAGATCTAACAAAATAAGCGTCTAATCAATCAAAATATTGTGTACCCACTGTATCTCTAAGCAATCCGCCTCCATCAACATGAGCTGCTACACCACAACACAATTGTACAATCAGAAACATTAACCTCTAATAACCTAGTCAACATCCACTTTCACTGTCAATCTCATCGATCTATGCAAAACTTGCTCTGAACACCTGTACTGTATCCACCACTATCTTGGGAACCTGAAGGTATATATGGTTTGACTCCTAATTCACCCAATTTGAAATATGATTCACTAATCCATCTCCTTATCACATTTTAAATTTAATTGTTATTTTACTTTCAAACAATTGTTTTTTGTTCTACTCATTGATCTCAAAAGAACGCACTTTCTTTCTAAATGATAAGCTCATTATGTGAATTCAATTTGAAAAGAGAGTAGTTGATGTATACTGTTGGGCCCTACACCAGATCTCCACAATTGTGTTTCTTCTATGAATTAACCAACTGTCACGCCATTTTTTTGAATGCGTTGAATGATGTATATGTTGCTCACCTGTGAGCAGCCAAGCTTAATTCAAATCTCGGTCAGCTCTTGCCAACCTTTGGGCATTGTTTATTGTCGCAGGACCCACATACTGGTCTGCTGCTTCTAGGGATCCTGAACTCTATGCTCATTGCCAATCACCACTATCGACTTCCTCATCATGCACATCTGTAGTTGTTCCTGTGTCATCCCTAGCTAGCCTTGCTCCAGAGCCAGATCTCATATATGAACTTCCAAACTTTTTCTTCTTCATTTTTCTTTTACATCAACTCAACAACTCCATCTTCCATGCTTAACCTGACCCATAGCCATGAACTCCGATACCAATTATTATGACAATGGGCTTAATAAATTTGATGGTGTGGAAAACATGCTTCAAACCCAATATGAAGCTAAAAGGAAATCCCATTAATATCTTGAGTATAATCATATTCAAACCACCATGTATCTGGCAGTTATTCCTGGACTCGAGTCTTACTCATAGCACTCTTTGCTTTGCCAACTCAAAAAAAGAAAATCTTATGCTTGAGCTCGCCAAAAAATTTTCATCAATCTCTTGTAGTACATATATAAGTAAGGCCTGATCCACATCTAGCTCTATTACTAAGTTAATATGATCATCATAAAACCCAAAATAGAATAATACATATTGTCGGGTGAGTGTAGTAACCTAACATATGCTTTTAGTTTTAGATGTTTGAATTAAGAGATTTATAAAGATTAAACATATGTTAGATCCTAAGAGTAAATGCTGGTAGCTAAAAGGTAACCAAGGAGTCTTTGTAAATCAAGTGACATATGAAGTAGATTGAAAGGCCCAAGATGATTCTAATGCAACATGGACAAAATGGCTATTAAGGCCAAGTGGGATTCTTAGATAGATTTAAAGAAAAGAAATGATGGAGTGAGCTTTTAGAGGTATAAGCTAAAATTTAAAATAGTAGTAATGGTAGTTGGTAA
This sequence comes from Dracaena cambodiana, assembly GCA_036321105.1. Taxonomy (NCBI): domain Eukaryota; kingdom Viridiplantae; phylum Streptophyta; class Magnoliopsida; order Asparagales; family Asparagaceae; genus Dracaena; species Dracaena cambodiana. Next base: position 43,894,792 of record JAYEPQ010000010.1, on the reverse strand, counting down.
TATAACGTTTCCCTCTGTTAGGTCACTTATAACGTAATGCATAATGTAGATTACGCAATTTTCTATTTATTTAATATTTTTTATAAATTAAAAAATAAATTTAAAAATTCTACAAAAAAATGTAAAACCATTCTATAATACATAGAAATTATTCTAGTTTCTAACAAGCTCATGATAATTTTATTACTTTATTTTTATAATTATATTAAGTTCGCAACCGTAATTTCAATTATCACTAAATAAGAAAACAAAAGATATTAAATTTATTTATTTTAGTTCTATTCATCATAAATGTTATATTTTTTTTCATACTCTAATACTCATTTTAGTTCATCTAAGAGTTCAATAGAATCTAAAACATTAAAAAAAATTCAACAATCGGAGAGGAATTACAGCAAGTATTTGCAAATTAACAAGCTATGAATTCCGTAAATAATCAAATAAACAAACAACAAGTAATAAAGAAAGAAAATTGCAGCAATCAACTAATAATCAATAATGATAATATGCAGCAATTGGAAATTACTCAAAAATATAACAGTAAGTAGCATAACATAACGGAATATAACGTAGCATAATGTAAATATAACATAAATTAACATAAAAATACATTGTTAATAGTACTGGGTTGCATTAGGTATTATAATGCAATATAACAGGTTCCATAATGCATTATTTTCAACATTATTGTAGGCTAGCCAAAGAGGCTTATAAACTTGTTCGAGATACAAGAGCTAAAGTGTATGAAGAAATATAGAAAAATTGGACATCAAAAAGGCTAAAAATAATACATGCATAATTGCTCAAATAAGGGAGAGAAGCTCTAAAGATTATTTACTTTGTAATGTGTCAAAGATGAGGTTTAGAAGATTCTAATTTGAGATAAGAGTTCAAGAAAAGATCGAGAGGTTATTTCGACAGACTAGGTAGTTTTGCTGAAGATTTGGGTACTCTTACCATTCAATGTCAAGATAGGTGCAAAATTAATTAATCTAAAGTAAAAGAGGATTTGAAAAGAATATAATTAAGAAAAAATATTGGTCCAAATAGAATTCTTATTGATTTGTCGACATATCTAGGAGAGATTAAAGCAGACAGTTAAGATATCAAAAGACTAGTTTTAGTTCATGCTAGGGCCATTAACTACAAAAGTTGTTTATCAGTTTTGTCAACTTGTAAAGCAATTTTGAGAGAGAAGTAGAGATTTGTATGTGGTATTTGTTGATTTAGAAAAAATCTATGATAAGGTACCGAGAAAAGTGTTATGGTGAGTGTTGATAAAGAAGGGAGTCTCTATCAAGTATATGGACATATTAAATAACATGTATGATGGAATAGTACAAATGTCAAAGTTTATGGCGACCTAGTAAGTGATTTTTCTATTATAATTGGATTGCGTCAAGGATCTGTATTGAGTCTATTCTCATTTATCACCGTGATGAATGATATTGTGTTAGTCGATGAGACGAGACCGGGGTAAATACCAAATTGAAGCTATAGAGGCAAACTTAGATCTCAAGATTTAGATTATGTCCAAAACAATATATGGAGTGCAAATTCAATACTGAGGATTTAAGACTAGTATTGTGATACTGAATGAGTGAGAGATACCTATAAGAGATGTTGTGCACCAAAGATGAGTGTAGTAGAGATGTGTATATTTTGTTGGATGTATGTGTGCATCAAAGATGAGTGTAGTAGAGATGTGTATGTTTTATTGGATGTATGGTAATACTATGAGAGATAAGGTGAGAAATGAGAATATTCTTACTAAGATAGATGTAGGCCCCATAGCAGAGAAGACGCAAGAAATCTGTCTATGATGGTTTGATCATGTGTGAGTTGGACTTGCAGATGCACCAATCATCTGAGTGGAGTTTATCAATATAGGACAAGTTAAAGGAGCGAAGAGACGAGTGAAGAATTTATTAATGGAGGTGATAAAAAAAGACAAACCTTAGTAAAGACATATTGCTCATACAAATAAGTGGAGAAGTATCAACCATGTGATCAATCCGGCATAATTCTCTTTTGGCTCATGTAGCCTGCCCAAGTACTTAGGATAAAAGGCTTAATTGTTGTTGTTGTTGTGGTGTCATCGTAAGAAATTTTCCTTCACGCAGCAAAAAAATTCATTTGCAAATCCTACCATGTTATTTTCTCCTACTTCTCCCTAGGGCCTTTAGGTAAAGAACCGCAAGTATTAGGGTTCACTTTCCATTCAATATGTGGCTATAAGATATTTTTTATTCATGGAAAATCGTTCATCTTTTACCCACTTGAAGTGTTGGAAGGAAAAATAAACCTTAAAACTCATGTTTAGTCCCAAAGAGACCAAGGGTTCTAGATGAAGACATGAGGGTTTGATTATGATTTTAATTTTTGAAAGTAAGATTTTTGCTGCCATTAAAAAAAATTATGATTTCTTGCACTGCCAGCACACATCCAGCAATCACAAACACAAAATTATACTTGATGTTACTGATGAGAAGACTGCCTGAATTTATGATAGATGAGCCAACTTAGTATGGAAGCTGCTAAATAACAGGAACTCATATAATATTGAAATTCATATAATATGTATAACTAAAAACTACTAAATGTTTTGATATTCCATAACCTGATCAATTTTTTTTTTTTTGGGTCTTTATACCTTTTGTTATACTTCTCTTCGTTACCAATATCAAATGGTAAATGAAACTTGACATATTTATCTAAAACAAGTTACCAGAAAGCAGGGTTGTCTGTTTGACCCCTTCTACTCTCGTGGCAATTCTCCTGAAGGAACTTGCTAAGGCAGATATGTACACATGATATTTTAGCTAATAATGAGGATTATGGATGCCTTGTTGGATTTGTTAATTTGAGCATATTATATACTGATTTGGGTGCATTTTCATGTCTTTCTTGTAAATTTCAACTATTGGGAACCTATAATGCTTTTAGCCAATTGGGAACACAAGTTTACCTTGAAGTGGTATGCAGTATTATGATGAAGTAAATAATTTCTTTTTAAGTACTCATTTCTTATTTAGGTTAACATGAATTAGATATGTAGGTAATTATCAAGCCATCTCATGAATGTACTGATGCTTCTATCCTGTAGTTCCACATACCTTCCTGATAATTGTCCCGTCCTTATTCCATGTTTGGTAGTTTATATATAAGCTGGAGGCCTAATATTTTATATTATCCTATTCAGTGTTCTAAAAAACGGCTTATGCGGGCGTATATGCGCCCGCATAAGCGAATGCGGGTGGAAAACGCAGAAAAAACGGGAATTCGCCCTCTCCATGCGGACATCCCATTATGCGGTCGCATAATCGGATTATGCGGATTATGCACCGCATAATCCGCATAATCCCATTATGCGACTGAAAGAAAACGGGCGTGAAAAACTCGACCCGACCCACCCGACCCGTTATACATACTTAAAACCCGTTTCCTTTCGTTTTTCCCAAATCATTTCTTCGACAGCAAGAATTCCTCCACTCCCGTAAATCCTAAATTCCCTTCTCCTCTTCTCCGATCGACATTCTTCTCCCCTGTAGAGTCCAATCGGAGCTATTTTTCTCACCGGCTACCCTCCACCACCAGTTCTTCACCCAGCTTCGTCCAATCGGAGTTCAATCGGAGCTCCTGCGATCTCAGGCGAACAAATTCCGATCGCTCCAACAAAAACCCTAACTTTGCCTTCTTTGTTCGGGTCAGCCTAAATAATCTCCTCCCTAGAGTCCGATCGGAGCTCGAAATCTCACCGGCTACCCTCTACCCCCAATTCTGTGCCTAGACTCGTCTGATCGGAGTCCAATCGGAGCTCGTAGCCTCTGACTTTCGCTGCTTTCTTTCCTTGGTAATAACCCTACTATTTTGTTTTAAGTATTTTCTTTAGTTGAGTTTAATTTTTTTTTGGAACTGATTAAATTCTTTAGCTGAGGCTAATTTTGCTTCTTTTTTTTCGCAATTTTGTAGCTGCTGTCAATAATAATTTGGGCTAAACTAGTAATTAGGAGTTGGATTTTTTTTTAGTTGGATTTTTTTGCGGAATTTTGTTTTTTTGGGGAATATTTTGCTGCTGTTAATAATTTTTGCGGAATTTTGGGGAATATTTTGCTGTTGTTAATAGTGGAGTTTAATTTTTTTTTTTTGAACAAATTTTGCAGCTGCTGTTTAATAAACTAGTAATTATAACTGCTGTTAAAGTGTTAAAAGTAGTTTGTAGCTGCTGAGTTTAATTTTTTTTAACGAATTTTGTAGCGGTTGATTACTAAACTACTAGGCAAATTAATCAGTTAATCCTGGATTACAGATAGCATTAATATATCCATTTTTTTATAATTATTATATTAATATATATTAAAATATTTATATTCCGCATAATTTCGCATAATCCGCATAATCGGCGCGTAATCCGATTATGCGTTATGCGGTCCTGGACCGCACGCATACTGAAAACACATTCTTGAACATTGATCCTATTGTCAGGAAAAGTTTTTAACAAGATATTGTATGTTTTCCTTTAAAAAGACGTAGTTCAGTATAAATTGAGGTAAGCTTGCATCTTCCCTTAGAAGCGTCAGTAAAAAATCAGCCTCAAAATATTGATCTGCAAATGAGATTTTGATGCACTATTGCCATGAAAATTTTAATATGATATTGTATGGTACTTTGACGAAAGAGGTTTTATATCACTCTAGAACTTGAACATTGTTAGATTGTAAAAATATAACCCTCAACCCTCGTTACAAGTTCCGATTTTGGTGAAGTGGTAGGACTTTAATTTGGAATTAGAGCAACCTAAGTTCAATTCCTACTGTGCAAGTGTGCATACATTTAATTGTAAATTTTTAAACACTGAATACCATTTCATAAAGCCAAGTTTCGGCCTAAAAAGATGGTCAATCTATGGGGGCTTATTAGAGTATAAAAATATAACCCTCAACCCTCATCGCAACTTCATACTTATAGTATATAGAGACATTAATAAACACAAATAAAGAGTTAAGATTTCTTCCCATCCCTATTTCATAATTAACATATCATAATATTTTTTTTTGGTTGAACCATGAGTGAAGAGGTTTTCTGTAGTGGCATATCTTCTGGATTTACAAGTTCTACATGTTATATACCATATAAAACTATTAATGATATGGTCCTGGTGGGTATATCTCCATGCATATATATAGAATAAGAAGATATACATTTCTAAGTTGGTGTCAGTGTTTAAAATAGTGATAATGGTAATGTAATATTTTGTCTATATTATGTTATATCGTATATAGCATAACATTGGTTATGCAGTTTCCTATTTTTATAATAAAAATAAATATAAAATTGTATATATTTTATAAATAAAAAAACAAAATTAAAAACTCTAAAAAAATATAAAAGCATTCTATAATACACATAACCTATTTTAAGTTTCTAACAAGTTACACAATATTTTCATACATTATATTAAATTCGGAACCAGAATTTTAGACATCACTAAACAAGAAAATATGATTTCAAATTTATTTAGTTCCATTTCAGTCATCATAAATGTTGCAATTTGTAGTTTGTAGTGCTTAATTTATCTTACTTATAATTATTCATTTTATTTTAGCTGAGAGTTCAATAAATCAACAAGTAAACATACAACCAGACAAGAATTACAACAATGTAAATAAGCAAGCAATCACAAATCAAATAAGCAGATAACAAGCAATCAAGTAAAGCAATTGCAACAATTAGTTAACAATCAAAATTAATAATCAACAACAGTTTAGAAATTACTAAAAAATAATAGTAAATAACATAAAATAATGTAGCATAGCGTAAAATGACGTAAAAATGCATTGTTATGTTGTACTAGGTTATTTTTGACTATTAGATGATGCACGACTTGCGTTAGGTAATATAACACAATACGACAGGTTCAATAAGAGGCTGGTTTCAACATTGCTTGTTGTATGCATATGTACTCTAAAATTTTTTTTTGTCAGTTTGAATCAAATTCAAATATAGTATTACTTTCTTTTCTGTTGTTGAATATCTCTGCATTCCGTTCACATTGCTCTCTTTAACCTAATATTTTCTTCAAGCCCTCTGACATAACATCTTGTGTGATGCATTACAACTATTACAATGGGGTGCATCGTCACCACCAATTTTCTGTTACAACTGTATCTGTAAGAAATTTTCATGATAACCTATTAACACTAAATCTACTCAAGCTATATAAATATATGCTCCTCCTCTAAGGCGTCCATCCAATTTTTTTGCATCTAATTGACATACATAAGCACACAGAAGAATTTACTGGAGTAATGATGCAAAAACCTTATATGTGTTGCAAACAAAACCGGTCTGCTACTTTATTATTGGTTAAGGCTGCTCCCTTGTGTTCGCTTAAGAGAAATTGAAGCTGATAAAATTTGAGAAAAAATTGTGACTTTATAATATCAAATGATTGCAAGGGTAAGAATACACACTTCAACTCTCAAACAATATTAAAATACAGTTCAATTGTTTCAATCACTCAATAAAAATAACTTCTTCCCTCTACAAAGTCCAAGAACCTATGACCATGTGCACCTGCTTAGAGCTTCTTTAGCCAATTAACGATCTAATACCATCTAATTCAAAGATCTACGAGAAAAATTAAAAAGATGGAGGATATAAGAAATCTTACTTTTTAGAGTTTTACTCAAAATGTAGTAAAGAACCCTTGACGGTGATGTGAGCCTTCTTCATGACGAACTTGATAGGAAAACTCTCTCCTCATTTATATACAACAATATAGTTGATGGAGACGAAGTAAGAATCTTATTGACATGAAGATCTTTCTCTTGAAGGAAATGGTGAAAACAGCTCTCTTTCAAGTTCTTCCAAAAATTCAGTGATTGAAGAACCTTCAGAAATTCAAGAACTGAGGAACACTTTCAATATTAGTCGTAGAGTTTATGTAGTACTTATTGATTTTCAAATCTTTCAATTAAATCTTTTCCCTTAGTTATATAGTTCTGATCTTCAAATCTTTCAATTAAATCCTTTCCCTTAGTCTGATGTGTAGGAATCCATGGTCGAAATGGAGTCCAAAACCAAGTCAAATTCACCTCTAATTACCATAAAAAAGAATTGAATCTGGTGCTGACCCACTGGTATGTGCTCTCAGCTTGCATTTTATTTTTGAGCTACCGGTGGGCAAACTGGTAACACCTAGGAGCTACTTCAGTTTTTTTCACTACCTACCGGGTACCAGTAGATACACCAATAGGTGCTCTTAGGTTGGTCTTTTTTTTCGTTTCTTGCTACTGGTAGGTTTACATGTGGCTGGTGATTCTCCAGTCCTGTAGTACTTCAATGATTCTTTCATAACTTTTGATACAAAAATTCAATCGAGGTGATTAAGCTCCATTAGAAAAGGGATTCAAAGCTCTTCAATTCTTCCCAATAGATAATTTTTCCAGTTTGACTCCTATCATGATCGAAACTGTTCGAAGTTGACGTTATTGCATAGGCTTCAACTAACTTCAGTTTATTTTTAGTGTCTACATCTTTTGACCAATGAGATTTTTGTCCATCATGTGTGTATCCATTCTCTTATGTTCCCTCTAGCATTCATATCCTACCTACCTGATTTTCTCAAATTGACTGAGAAATATATCCTACAGTTACTTAAAGTAGCGACTAACCCATCTTTTGCAAGTTCCAACAAAAGAACAACCATTAGAAGCCGTTGTCAGGATTCAAAACTCCACCAGGTTAGTATTACGGGAGTTAGAATGTTGATTGGAATAAGTAACATCCAGTGTTCTAAAAAACGCCCTATGCGGGCGCATATGCGCCCGCATATGCGTTTTCGCCACCAAAACGCATAGAAAAAGCAGAATTCGCTCAATTATGCGGACAAACGGGTTATCAGATTTCGAACGTTAAAAATTCGCCCGACCCGCACCCAAAACCCGACCCGTACCCGCAGCCCATTACTTATTTCCCTTCCTCCCCCTCTCCCGAATCGTGTTCCCGAGCCCAGCGAGGGAAAAAAAAAACCCTAAATCTCCGATCGCCCCTTCACCCCTCCGATCTCATCGGCGACCCGACGACATCTCCTCCGGCGGCTGCGGTCCTCAAGGGGAGCTCTCCGCCGGCGGCGGCGGCGGCGACGACAACGCAGGTAATTTTTTTTTTTTTTTCAGTTAAGATTTTGGATTTCTTTAGGGTTTCGATGGTTTTTTTTTTGTCTTGAATGCTTTTTATAATTATTTTGAGTAAACTGAGTTGATTTTAGGGTTTAAATTTTTTGGCAAAAGAAATATTCGGAAAAATTAGGGTTAGGGTTTTATTTATGGAAAATTAGAGTTAGGGGTTTTTTTTTTTGTGTTAACTGTTAACTGAGTAGAATTTAGGATTTGAGTTATTTTGAAAAAAGGAAAGATTCAGCCATTGCATTATTTTGATTCTTCACCTCCATTAGCCACTTTTTTGTTTTTTGTTCTTCACCTTCAACAATGACCACTTCTGCAGCACAAACATCAATAATTTGAAATAATAGCTGAATTCTTTTGAAATAATTCTGCAACACAAACTTTTAGGGCTTCTTTTGATAAAGAAGTTGAATTTTGCTTAAAATTTGTTGGATTTAGTTATTAATGACTAATGTACAGTTTAGTGATTTGAATTATTGTCATATGTTCATTGTAATTTGTAATTTTGTACATGCATCTTGTAATTTTGTAATTTGTAATTGCATTATAGCCAATTATCTTCATTTTACATGCTTACAGTTATTATTTATAATTTTTTAGAGTTTTATAGTACTTAATATATCTAGTTTTATAATTATTATATTAATATATATTAAAATATTAATATTCCGCATAATTCCGCGTAATCCGCATAATCGGCGCGTAATCCGATTATGCGTTATGCGGTCCTCGACCGCACGCATACTGAAAACACATTTTAGAACATTGGTAACATCTCAAAATTACCTTCCATCCAGTTCGACAAAATGATGTCATATCACTAGAAATTTATAATTACTGCTTTTCTTTTCCTTGTGTAGGTAAATATTACCTTGTAACTCTTCCTATTTTGACCATGGGATGATTTTTTGGCATCCATCTTTAAATATTTGGATATTTGTTGTTGCAGGAGATATGTTTCCAGTTTAAGGGGAAGGCGTGCAAACAAGTTTGGGCCCTTTCTTGATACACTAGGTATCCCTCCAACCTATTTCACCTTTAGAAGGGAACAAGATAGGCTGCTCTTTTAGGTGTGATACAATGCTTGGCCATGGTTTAATACTCAAATAAAAAAGTAATGTTTACATCTTGATTGTGCTTAAAATATGATCCTCAGTCTCCAATATATAGTCATTTATATTCAGAATTCTGAGAATATAATACCTTCGCTCATTTTGAAACTGAAGCTCTTTAATCTTTCAGAGTTGTTGTGGCGTTGTATACTAAGGAAGCAACTGGAGAAACTCTTAGCTGTGGTTCTTGGTTGTATGTCGGCTGCTATTCTCTTGGCCGAGGCTACAATTTTGCCAAGTGGATTCTATTTATCTTTCTTCTCCATTCTTATAAATGCAGTGGGTGAACAGGAGATGTTAACACAGGTAGATGACAGGAAGTATAATCTATACATTTATTCTGGTTTTCTAATTCACATCTTGTTTATCTAGTAACAGTTATAAAAAAATGAATGTCTTTCAGCTTATGAGTTCCATATTAGATGGCTTATACCTCCTGTTTCAAGCCTTGTACAAACTCTTGTTGTTAGCACGTTATAAAATTGCTAGCAGTATGTGTGCTAGTGCTGACGAAAGGACTAGGCCTTCTTGGTTTTATTGCATTTTACTCCTATCATACATGAGACAATACATTTTTATTTTACTACACTTTCATGTCGGAGAGTACGACCAAAATGTTGTTTGTGGATGATGCATAGCCTTGGTACTGGATTGCAAAAGGAGGTTCAACTTCTCATTTTTCCTACCATTCAAGGGTTCAAGCTTTCCTAGGATACAAATATAATGATAATCAAATTAGTTATTTTAACTATATACGTGTCATAGAATTGCTAAATGTATTAATAGCTTGTGCTAGTACTGATAAATACACATTTCTCTGACATTCTGCTTTATATTACATAAATAATTCCTGTTTCTTAAAATTAAGTTTCTAATCAACTCAAATTAATGCCCAAAATAAGATTCCAATTAAAAATTTTGATTGGTTACAAAAATTCAAAATCCATTATGGAAACTTTGATAGAAAAATAACAAAGTTGAGCAGAGAGAAAGAAACAAGATCTTGCACAGTGATGTTATTTGGTCCAGCATGTTGTGAAACCCAAGTCCACCAAGGGGATTCTGATTTCTCTTTTCAACAACAGAGATATCAGATCCTTATTTCAATATATATATATGTATATATATATATATGTATATATATATATATATATATGTGTGTGTATATATAAATATATATATATATATATATATATATATATACATATACATATATATATATATATGTATATATATATAGATATATATGTATATGTATATGTATATGTATATACATATATATATATATGTATATGTATATATATATGTATATGTATATGTATATATATATATATATATATATATATATATATATATATATATATATATATATATATATATATATATATATGTATATATATATATATAAAACCGTAAAATTCCAGCATTACCCTTTAATCATAAGATGTATTCAGAAGCAGAAACTGAACCAAGTTTGACTTATCTAGTTTTGACTAAACACTGGTTAGCATCCTAGATGTAGATTTGATTGGATACCATGCCTTCAAAAGTACAGTTAGACTTGAGTTATTCCATCTCAGCAGGCCTAGAGATCCCAGCATGGTGGGGGGAAGAACTCCCAACTTTTGAGAAAGATGCTCCTTCCATTGCATTAAATTGTATGTCAAATCATCACGAGTTGCTTATAGACTTAATAATATACAATTTCAGCACACTGTAAGTCTATCTTCACAAAGTGTTAGTCAAGCCTAGTAGCTTCTACACATCATGATCTCAAGCCATTGTGCTAGTGTGCCTCTTCGGTGTTCGTGTGCGAATTTATTAGAAAATTCCCTATAATACTGACAGTGAAGACATTCTCACCCATGATTTCCTAGGAGGGAATGGAGTGATTATGCCACGAGCTATACTCAGTTGGCAACAATAGCTTTGTTTTTGTCTCAAACCATGTGTTTGGCCGTCACACGAAAACAAGGATGAAAATTTGATGATGGATTTGTGTTTGGGTTCTGGGTTTAGGTCTTCTTATGCAGACATGTTTAATTCATAACAGCAATAATAATAATAAGAACAACTAAGTATTTTGTTACAAGTACATGGGATAGGCTACATGAACCAAAAGAGAATTATGCTGCACCAGTCACATGGATCATTCTTCTCCACATTCCTATCGAGCAATATGTTCTTATTTAGACTGCTTCTGGGCAACAACCTAGTAACTATCACATATTTTGCACTAAATAGTGCTCCGATGTAGCACATTGCTCAGTAGGAAATGCCCCAGCAAAATTTGATTTTTGGCTCATATAATAAATTCAAGTCACTAAAACTCTTGGAATTTTTGGCTCATATAATAATCAACAGTTCTTCATCTTGGAATGAATCCCATAAAAACTCTTGACTGTTGTCAGATTTTGTTGCTGCAGATTGCCCCTCTTGCGACTAGTTCCACATTTGATAACTCAGTGAGTTCAAGCAATGAGAGAACTTGCAAGATGGAAAGGCTCGCATATGAGCTGGATTGTTGTTTGTACCTATCTTTTCAATCTTAATTCTCTTATCTTTTCAACCTTAATCCTCTTATCAATACTTAAAGTCATGTTGATGTGCTTCATCTTGTAATGATAGACTTGATTATTCGCCAAACATATTACGCTTTGACTATGTCATTTCTTTCCCTTTTATAGTCTGTAAAGGCAATGGCACTGTAGAAGCATAATATGGATGAGCTTTGCTATCTGATTTCTGCAAAATAAGTGGAAGCTCACCTGTATCTGATAAGTTTACTGTGAAACCATAGAACCCTAAGAAGTCGGATTTTTAATAAATTGTAACGATCTCAAGGGATGAGGGGAAACTGGGGTACAAAAGGGGTTCAATAGAGCAAGATAAAGTTTCCATAACATATAAAAACGAAAATGTGGAACCGTCCAATAACAGTTAAATCTTTGAAACAGAAAGTGCGTGCTTAGCTAAACCGGAAAAAACGTTTCTAGCCTTATAGATTGTATTGTGCATTTTTCATTAAATAAATTGATGACTAAATAGCTTTTTGGTCACTCATTTGTGTAGCCTATGAAGGATCAAGCCACTGAAGGATCAAAAGATCATTAGATATAAATGGATCTTTATGAAGAAGCAATACGAATGGTATTGATTTAGGCTTTTTGGTGTGGATAGTTTGGTGGATTTGAAGTTTTTATGGATTTGGGGAAGAACTCGAGTTTGGTAAAAGATAGAAGATAGGACTTGGGCCTCACACCTAGGCAAATCACTTACCCCCTTTTGCACATCACATATGAAATACCTAGAAGTAGCAGATTACACAGTCGAAGAAATAAATTTCTTTCTTAATAATTCTCTAATCGATTAACGGTTCATACATGGCTATACATAGCCCAAAATATGTGCACTGCACATGCAATTAAGAATAAAACAAATATCGACAACATCTCAATATAATCTTATGTAATTTAAACAATAAGTTCTTACTAATCCTGGCTTTTCAATGTCTCCAACAAGAAGTCTGGAACTCTAGGCAGAGACAGTACAAGGTACAAGACTTGTTTAGTTGCAATGGATATAGTCGGAGAGGGGGTGGATTCTAATGAGATCTTCTATCTAGATATTAGACATACATCTGTCATATGCTACTTGCCATGGTGGTGCATCATGACTTGGGAGATTGAGGAACTTTACTTGATGGTGACATTTATTTTTCATGCGTTGGAGGAGAATATCTTGACGAGTCAGCCATATGGATTCTCCATTCTAGGAAAAAGGGCCATCTTTGTAGGTTGCATAAATCCTTGTATGGGTTGAAGAATAGCTAAAATAGTGGCACATGAGTGGTACGAGAGGTTTAACAGTTTCATGATTGATCATGTGTGTGATCAAGTGCCCATGATAGTTATGTGTATCATCAGAAGTTTTCAGATTGCTCATACATTTGATATAGTTGTATGTTATATGCTCATCACATCTTGTGATATAGCTGACATTCAAGTATTAAAACTTTTCTTAAGCAGTGAGTTTGATATAAAATTTAAGAACAAAATGAAATAATTTAATAACGAAGATATCTAGGAATTAAAAGTGGCAGAAGCTATTCTGCTCAATAAGTGCTACATCCAGCGAATTCTAGGGAGGTTCAGTATGGCAGAGGAGAAACCAATTAGTCTCCATTGGTCTTTTTGGTTGCTTTTTCATCTAGATCAGAAGCAAACGCAAGTATATCTCTTTATGTATTCTTCATTCAACGAGTCAGAAATTTAATGTGTTCCATGGTATGTACTCAATTAACATGGCTATACTATGGTATACTAGGTCAGATCTTGGCATGCAATTAACATGGTCAGTAGGTACATGGCAAGGTGAAAAAAAGGGAATTGGAAAACTGTGAAATAGATACTTTGGCATTGATGGAGATCGGGATTTAATTTGGAAATTGATTTGATTTGATTTGATTTGGATCTTATTAGAATTTGGATTTTATTAGGATAATTGATTAGATTAGGAGTTTGGATTCTATTAGGATTCTGTTTGTTAAGGTTTTCCTATATATATGGGTTTGTATGAAGTATTGAAGAGTTGAATAATAATTTTAAAAAAATTCTTGAGAAATCTCTGGCGTGGAGTTTGTTAAAATCAAAATCTTTTCTCGTAGATTCGTGGAGAGTGGATGTGGGCCTGGGTGGATTCCTAAATCCTGTAAGTTTTTCCCCAATCTATTCTTTTCTTCCCCAATTCCTCTAAAAATCCTAGTTTTCAAAACCCTAATCCTAATTTCACCTCCGTCCTGCGTCAAATTTGGTATCAGAGCATTACCCATACCCTTTGCACACTTAGGAAATAAGATATCGCTTGGTGTCGGTCCTCTCACAAATCACACCGAAATGTCAATTCATTAAATTAAGTCATGTACTCTTGGACCATCATGCTTCCCTGGCGAAAACTGTGTAACCTATCTAAAAGGTGACTCTTAAATGTGACTGGAAAATACTTCTCTTTAAATCTAGCATTCATGTCATTCCAAGTCTCTATCGCATCCAGATATTTGTCACATTCTCTTTCTACCGATGTCCAATATATCCTAGCGGGTTCTGTCAGTCGCATCCGAACAAATCGTATTTTACGCTCTTCAGGCATATCATACCAATCGAAATAGTAATCAATGTCTGCGAGCCAGTCACTAAAAACTTTAGGGTCGTGAGTGCCATCGAATGTAGGAGTTTCAAGTTTTATCTTACGTGTGATGTCATTTTCAACACGTCTAGTTCTAAGGATGTTCTCATCTCTATTTCTTTCATTTCAATCTCTTGGTCTTCTATACTGATTGTAATTTCTTTCGTTATATTCATTCTTACAAATTTGGTTATTTTGTTCTTCCATTTGTTGTTCTAGTGCATCCAGTTGTTTATTAACAATTTTAAACTGTTCCATTTGTTCAGTGATAGTTTTTAATTGTTTCATCATGATTTCTAACTTTTCATCCACATTACTAGAACTTGGGGTAGTTATTTTACCGTTACGAAGAAACATACAATCAAACAAGCATATGCAATGCAATTTTCTAGACTCAGGCAAATTCTATATGCGTGCACTATATGATCAAATAAAATTTTTTAAGGTTTAATTTCTAAAATGTAAGGAAATGGATTCTAAAATATGTGTATGCATGCCAGCAATGAGTTGGCAAATAATTATTAGTAATTCTAACTAACAATCTTATGCAGAATTTCACAAAATAATTGCAAAATTTTGCTAAAAAAATGGGCTAGTTTAGAGATTACCCAAATACCGAAAAAGTTCGTGCACTTGTAGTGGTCCCTTGCAGTTTTCTGAAGTTGGTTCGGCTGCTGAAGAGCCCTGAAATCCTGCCACAATTGTTGTAAACAAATTCAGGAAAACAATGCCAGCAAATAAAATATAATCATGCCACAATTGTTGACTCAGGCAAATTGTTGACTCAGGCAAATTCTATATGCGTGCACTATATGATCAAATAAAATTTTCTAAGATTTAATTTCTAAAATGTAAGAAAATGGATCCTAAAATGTGTGTATGCATTCCAGCAATGAGTTGGCAAATAATTATTTGTAATTCTAACTAACAATCTTATGCAGAATTTCACAAAATAATTGCAAAATTTTGCTGAAAAAATGGGTTAGTTTAGAGATTACCCAAATACCGAAAAAATTCGTGCACTTGTAGTGGTCCCTTGGAGTTTTCTGAAGTTGGTTCGCCTGCTGAAGAGCCCTGAAATCCTGTCACAATTGTTAGAAACAAATTCAGGAAAACAATGCCTCGAATCTGACTCAAATGGGACTCCGAACGAGCTCCAAATCACCACTTTTTTCCTTCACTGCTGCACTGGTCTGCTGTTCTGCTGTTGTCCAGCAACAGTTTTACAGTTGCTGCTGCAGATCTGGTGCTACTGTCGCAGTTCCTGCTGTTGTGCTGCTGCCGTGCTGCCGCTGCGCTACCACCGCTGCTGCGCGCTGCCACTGCGTTGCTGCGCGTTGATGCTGCTGTGCGCTGCCACTGCGCTGTTGCGCGTTGATGCTGTTGTGCGCTGCCACTGCGCTGCTGCTGCTGCGGGTTGCCACTGTGCTGTTGTGCGTTGCCACTGCACTGCTGTGCGCTGATGTTGCTGCGTGTTGTTGCTGCTGGGCGCTGTTGTGCGCTGTTGCTGTTGCGCGCTGCTGTGCTCTATTGCTGCTGCGTCGCTGTGCGCTGCTGCGCGCTGTTGTTGTTGCGCATTGCCGCGCGCTGCTGCTGCGCGTTGTTGCTATTGCGCCCTACCACGCGCTGCTATAGTTGTGGAAATCGGGGATGGGGAGGCGAAGTCGACGGAGTTGAGGGTGGCGGAGTTGAGGGTGGCAGAGTCGAGGGTGGGGAGGTCTGAGGGAGGGCGTTGCGGCGGAAATTGAGGTGGATGAGATCCGAGGTGGAGAGGGAGCTCCGAGGGTGAGGGTGATGTTGAGGAGCTGCAAATTATGGTAGAGCCTAGTGAGGAAGGAAGAGGGTACTGATGATGCGGGGTTGTGGCTGTGTTAATGAAGGAGAAGGATGAGGACTTGTTGGTGTTTTGTGTGTAAGAAAGTTGAGAGAGAGGACTGTGGCTGCTGGTGTTTTTTTATTTTTTTTATTTATTTATTTTTCTTTTTTAATGGGTAGGGAAGTTGAGGGAGAGGATGAGGACTTGCTGTTTTTTTTCCAGATCTATACTTTTTTTTCAGTTATTTCAGTTTTTATTTTATTTTGAAAAAAAAATATACAGATCTGAAAAAACAAGTACATATCTAAAAAAAAAACAGCAAGCCCTCATCCTCTCCCTCAACTTCCCTACCCACAAAACAAAAAATAAATAAATAAATAAAATAAAATTAAAAAACACCAGCAGCCACCGTCCTCTCCCTCAACTTCCATACCCACAAAACACCAGCAAGACTTCATCCTTCTCCTTCATTAACACAGTCACAACCCCGCATCATCAGCACCCTTTTCCTTCCTCCCTAGGCTCTACCATAATCTGCAGCTCCTCAACATCACCCTCACCCTCGGAGCTCCCTCTCCACCTCGGATCTCATCCACCTCAATATCCGCCGCAACGCCCTCCCTCAGACCTCCCCGCCCTCGACTCTGCCACCCTCAACTCCGTCAACTTCGCCTCCCCATCCCCGATTTCCTCAACTGCAGCAGTGCGCTGCAGCGCGTAGCAGCAACAGCGCGCAGCAGCATCAACGCGCAGCAGCGCAGTGGCAGCGCGCAGCAGCAACAGTGCGCAGCAGCATCAGCGCGCAGCGGTGGTAGCGCAGCGACAGCAGCAGGAACTACGACAGTAGCAGCATATCTGCAGCAGCAACTATAAAACTACTGCTGGACAGCAGCAGACCAGTGCAGCAGTGAAGGAAAAAAATGGTGATTTGGAGCCCGTTCGGAGTCAGATTCGAGGCATTGTTTTCCTGGATTTGTTTTCAACAATTGTGGCAGGATTTCAGGGCTCTTCAGCAGGTGAACAAATTTCGGAAAACTCCAAGGGACCATTGCAAGTGCACGAACTTCTTCGGTATTTGGGTAATCTCTAAACTAACATTTTTTCTTCAGCAAAATTTTGCAATTATTTTGTGAAATTCTGCATAAGATTGTTAATTAAAATTACTAATAATTATTTACCAACTCATTGCTTGCGTGCATACACACATTTTAAGATTCATTTCCTTGCATTTTAGAAATTAAACCTTAGAAAATTTTATTTGATCATATAGTGCACGCATATAGAATTTGCCTGAGTCTAGGAAATTGCATTGCATACGCTTGTTTGATTGTATGCTTTTTCGTAACGGTAAAATGACTATCTTAAGTTCTAGTAATGTGGATGAAAAGTTAGAAATCATGATGAAACAATTAAAAAACTATCACTGAACAAATGGAACAGTTTAAAATTGTTAATAAACGACTGGATGCACTAGAACAACAAATGGAAGAACAAAATAATCAAATTTATAAGAATGAATATAACAAAAGGAATTACAATCAGTATAGAGGACCAAGAGATCGAAATGAAAGGAATAGAGATGAGAGTGTCTCTAAAACTAGACATGTTAAAGATGACATCACACGTAAGATAAAAATTGAAACTCCTACATTCAACGGCACTCACGACCTTAAAGTTTTTAGTGACTGGCTCGCAGACATGGATTACTATTTCAATTGGTAACATGCCTGAAGAGCGTAAAATACGATTTGCTCGGATGCGACTGACAGGGCCTGCTAGGATATATTGGACATTGGTAGAAAGAGAATGTGACAGATATCTGGATGCGATAGAGACTTGGAATGACATAAAAGTTAGACTTAAAGAGAAGTATTTTCCAGTCACGTTTAGGAGTCATATTTTAGATATGTTACACAGTTTTTGCGAGGGAAGTATGACGGTCTAAGAGTACATGACTCAATTTGATGAATTGACACTTCGGTGTGATTTGCGAGAGGACCGACATCAGGCGATATCTAGATTTCGTTATGGACTACGCGCAGACATACAATGAGCCATGCATATCCATTCTCGGAATATAAGTTCTCTTGCTCAAGCTTGTCAATTAGCAGAAAATATAGAACACTCTCTCAAATTTTCTACTGACCGCAAGTTTACTCCTAGAGCCGGGGAGCAGTCCAGACGTCCTTCTGAAAATAATAAGAGACCTAACACCTAATTCAACAAAGATTTTAAGGGTAAAGTCGTTATGGGGTGAGTCATCTAAATAGGGCACGAAAGGCGTAGAGTGTTTTAGGTGTCACGAGTATTGCCACAAAGCTTTACAGTATCCCACTAGAGTTTTACTCATAGAAGGAGAACATAATGGTGATGATGATGATCTTGAGGAAGAAGTATATGAACCAGTAGGAAACGTTAGTGAGTCAGACGAGAAAATAGTCATTTCAAATGTGCGCTTAGGCGTCGTTAAGTGTCTTTACACTAAAATAAAAGATGAAAATTGGCGTAGATCTAGCGTTTTCACCATGTACATCACACACGGAAGAAAGAGTGAATATAATCTCAAGAACAGTTATTGAGAAAATGGACCTCAAAGCTGAACCCCATCCACAACTATACAATGTAACATGGCTACATAAAACTGCTCAATTTATTACCCAACGTTGTCTAGTGCCTATCCAGATGTCAAGCTATTAGGACCAGTTTTGGTGCGATGTGTTAGATATGACCACCGCACATATTTTGCTTGGTAGGCCATGGTTGTATGACTTAGATATGATGAGTTTTGACAAGTCAAACACATACGTTCAAATTTAATGGGAAGAAAATTATTTTGAAACCCGCACCACCTAAGTTTAGAGATGAGAGCCCAAAGAGCGAAAAAGTCACAGGCCAGGTACATAAAAAGTCTCTTCACCTAGTAAGTCGATCACAGTTTCTCAAGGAGAGCCTAGAAGAGGGACTAGTGTATGCGGTAATTGCTTTAGGAGAGTCTTCTAGTCCACATGTCATTTACCATCCTGAGATTCATCAGATTCTCACTAATTTTCGGGATATCATACCCGATAAGTTACCTGATGAACTTCCTTCCCTTCGGGACATTCAGCATGCCATTGATTTCGTGCCAGGATCCAGCTTACCCAATTTACCTCATTATCGGATGAATCCTGTTGAGCATGCTGAGTTAAAAAGACAAGTCGATGAGTTATTGCGGAAAGGCTTTATTAGGGAGAGTTTGAGTCCTTATGCTGTTCCCGCTCTACTCACACCTAAAAAGGACAGTAGCTGGAGAATGTGCGTTGACAGTCGCGCCATCAACAGAATTACCGTCAAGTATAGGTTTCTTATTCCTACACTTGATGACTTATTAGATATGATGGATGGCTTTCAAATCTTTTCGAACATAGATCTTCAAAGCGGATATCATCATATTCGTATCCGTGAAGGTGATGAATGGATAACTGCACCCAGCACATTTAAAATTAAGGACGGATTGTATGAATGGCTGGTCATGTTTTTTGGTTTATCTAATGCACCCAGCACATTTATGAGAGTTATAACCCAGATATTGCGTCCTTTCTTACGCATGTTCGTTGTTGTCTATTTTGATGACATTCTCGTTTTTAGTTAAACCCAAGAAGAGTATCTTTCTCATTTCACACAGGTTTTAGAGACTCTTCGTAAGGATAAATTGTTTGTCAATTTGAAGAAATGTGTGTTCGTAACTTCCTATGTTCACTTTCTTGGGTTCATCGTCTCTAAAGACGGAGTAGCAGCAGACACTGACAAAACTAAGGCCATAAGAGAATGGCCTACTTCTCGTACGATCCACGAAGCTAGGAGTTTCTATGGTCTAGCCACATTTTATAGGAGGTTTGTTAGGCGATTTAGTACCATTATGGCTCTGATCACTGATTGTCTTAAGAAAGAGGAGTTTCAATGGACTAAATCTGCTACTCATGCTTTCAAGGAGATTAAGGAGAAGATGACTATTGCTCCGGTCCTTCATCTTCCAGATTTCTCGAAGGTTTTTGAGATAATATGTGACATATCATGGTAGGTATATGAGGCGTTTTGAGCCAAGAAAATCATCCTATCGCCTTTTTTAGCAAAAAATTGAATGAGACGAAACAACGCTACGATATTTATGATAGAGAGTTTTATGCAGTAGTGCAATGTTTGCGTCATTGGCGTCACTATTTGCTACCAAAAGAGTTCGTTCTATACTCAGACCATCAAGCTCTACGTTATATCAATTTCCAAAAGAGAGTCGGGTATCGACACATCAAATGGCTTGAGTTTATTCAGGAGTACAATTTTGTACTCAAACACTGTGTCGGAACTGAAAATAAAGTCGCTGATGCATTAAGTAGGAAACTTTGCACTTTACAGACGATGAGTGCAAAAGTTATCGGATTTGAGCAAATCATTCAAGACTATCCTACTTATCGGGACTTTGGTGATATCTATTCATCTCTGACACAGGATCCTCCTACTATAGTAGATGCTTTCACCATTGTTGATAGTTTTTTATTTTGAGATATCCGTCTATGTATTCCCAATACTTCGTTACGCGATCATCTGATTTGGGAAATGCATGCAGGAGAGATCGCTGGTCATTTCGGTCGAGATAAAACTATCATTCTTGTAGATGACCGATTTTATTGGCCAAGTATTAAACGTGATGTTGCGCGAGTTGTATCGCATTGTCGAGTTTGTCACGTAGCTAAGGGTAGGAATCAGAATACAGGATTCTACACACTATTACCCATACCCTTTGCACCTTGGGAGCATTTTAGCATGAATTTCATTTTAGGACTCTCTCGCACACTTAGGAAACATAATGCAATATTAGTCGTGGTGGATAGATTTTTCAAAATGGCATATTTTATCCCTTGTCACAAGACTTCGAATGCCTCACATGTTGCACACTTGTTCTGTAAAGAGATAGTTCGTTTGCATGGCCTTCCTAAATCAATTGTTTCTGACAGAGATGTTCTGTTCACAAGTCATTTTTGGCGAACTCTCTGAAAGAAAATGGGTACCACACTTAAGTTCTCCACTGTTTATCATCCACAGACAGATGGTCAGACATAAGTTGTCAATCGTAACTTAGGTGACTTACTTCGATGTTTAGTGGGCGACCATTTAACCACATGGGATCTTGTTTTGCCTATAGCGGAGTTTGCATATAATAGTTCAGTCAATAGGTCTATTGAGATGAGTCCATTTGAGATAATAAACCTAGAAAACCTATAGACCTTTTTCCACTCCCCATAGGTGCTAGGCCTAGTGCCTCAGCAGAGTTTTTTGCACAGTATTTGCATGATTTGCATGATCACATTCGTCGGCAAATAACAATTAGTAATAATAACTATAAGACTGCAGCAGACTCGCACAAAAGATTGCAGAAATTTGCAGTTGATGATGAGGTGATGGTTAGAGTACGTCCGGAGAGGTTTTCTCTCGGAACCTTGAAGAAGCTTCATGCTCGACATATGGGTCCTTACCGAGTTCTAAAGAGGATTGGTTCTAATACTTATAAGCTTGCGATTCCCCATAATTTTGGGATCAATCCAGTTTTCAACGTCGAGGACCTGACTCCATACCGTACTCCATTTGATTATCCAGTAGTTATTCCGGATTTACCATCATCAGCTTCGCCAGGACATCGGCATTTTCCCATCCGTACACTGCCTCCTCCTGCTCCACAGAAGCATTATATAAA
Organism: Dracaena cambodiana; assembly: GCA_036321105.1. Taxonomy (NCBI): domain Eukaryota; kingdom Viridiplantae; phylum Streptophyta; class Magnoliopsida; order Asparagales; family Asparagaceae; genus Dracaena; species Dracaena cambodiana. The sequence goes on along the minus strand of JAYEPQ010000010.1, from coordinate 43,872,763 downwards.
TCAGATTGAAGACATTTTGGATGATGAGATTGTTTCGACTGCTGATGGTGGATATCAGCGTTATTTAGTGCGCTGGCGTGGACGTCCAGACTCAGATTGTACTTGGTTGCGCAGCGAAGAAGTCTAGCAGCTCGACCCGGATTTGCTCGATAATTATCATTTTCATCATTCACCGGAGATTCATGTTTTGAAGTCAGGGAGAATTGATGGAGATCAGGATTTAATTTGGAAATAGATTTGATTTGATTTGATTTAGATCTTATTAGGATTTGGATTTTATTATGATATTTGATTAGATTAGGAGTTTGGATTCTATTAGGATTCTGTTTGTTAAGGTTTCCCTATATATATGTGTTTGTATGAAGTATTGAGGAGTTGAATAATAATTTTAAAAAAAAAATCTTGAGAAATCTCTGGCGTGGAGTTCGCTAAAATCAAAATATTTCCTCGTGGATTTGTGGAGAGTGGGCGTGGGCCTAGGTGGATTCCCAAATCCTGTAAGTTTTTCCCAATCTATCTTTTCTTCCCAAATTCCTCTGAAAACCCTAGTTTTCAAAACCCTAAGCCTAATTTCGCCTCTGTCCTGTGTCAGGCATCTTAAAGGAGCATCAGAAATTGATCTCTTTTAGGGTGGACTTGAAGCAGGTCTTCAAGTGATAAGTTATTTCAATTCATATTATGTGAGAAATATGGATGGTACGAGATCATTAACTAGATACGTCTGGAACTCTAGTCGGAGACACTACAAGGTACAAGACTTGTTTAGTTGCAATGGATATAGTCAGAGAGGGAGTGGATTCTAATAAGATCTTCTATCTAAATATTAGACATACATCTGTCATATGCCACTTGCCATGGTGATGCATCATGACTTGGAGATTGAGCAACTTTACTTGATAGTGACATTGATTTATAATGAGTTGGAGGAGAATATCTTGACGAGACAGCTATATGGATTCTCCATTCCAGGAAAAAAGACCATGTTTGTAGGTTGCAGAAATCCTTGTATGAGTTGAAGAATAGCTGAAATAGTGGTGCATAAGTGGTACGAGAAGTTTAACCATTCCATGATTGATCACGGGTGTGATCAAGTGCCCATGATAGTTATATGTATCATCAGAAGCTTTTAGATAGTTCATACATCTTTTATAGTTGTATGTTGATGATATGCTCGTTGCATCTTGTGATATAGCCAACATTCAACCATTAAACTTCTCTTAAGCAGTCAGTTTGATATAAAAATTAACAAAAATGAAATAATTCAATAATGAAGATATCTAGGAATTGCAAGTGGCAGAAGCTATTTTGGTCAACAAGTGATACATTCAGCGAATTCTAGAGAGGTTCAGTATGTCAGAGGAGAAGCCAGTTAGTCTCCATTTATTATTTTCTTTTGGCTGCTTTTCATCTAAATCAGAAGCAAAAGCAAGTATATCTCATTATGTGTTCTTTATGCAGCGAGTCAGAAATTTGATGTATTCATGGTATGTACCAGGTCACATGCTTTGTATTCAATTAACATGGCTATACTATGGTATGTGTAACGCCCCATTTTCCAGAGGGATACGAAAACGGAGTGCGTTACCGGCGGGCACGTGTAAGTCAACGTGCACGAGGCCTATAAGTATGTAAAAGAAGAAATGAATGGAATTGAATACTAGTTATCAACCAGGATCTTGAAAGTTAGTCTACTGCCATATAAAAGAGAAGATATACATGTCTAAGATAAGCTGCAATAAGTACAATACTGATACAAAAGTTAGAAATAAAGTCCCAAAGGGGTGATACATACCAAACCAAAAATACAAAAGCGGAGGCCTATAAATCTATTGCTGCTCGGTCTGCTATAGAAAGTACGGATCATGCAGTGGCGGATCCTCGCTCACATTTTCAGTACCTGAGCGTGTGGGGGAGCTCAGGGTCAAACCCGACAAGTAAAATAATAAGAAGTACGGAGCGTGTAATATAAACAAATAGGTAAGATATGAGTGTAGATATGAAACTATGCGCATGTGTAGAAAATATTAAATGATCAAGTAATGATATCAAGAAAGAATGTACATGCTATCAAGTATGGAGACTAATGGTGAATAAATAGACTTGTATGGTAGGGAGCATGCAATATATACTAACAAGTAAAATATGAATTGATGTAAAAAGCATATGTACATGCATGGTGAACTAATTGGTGAAGAAATAGACCTGTATCGTATGTGATCGACATCAAGTACGGAGACTAATACATATCAAGTCTAGGTTAATATCATATTTTATTTTATATTTTGAACTAAGTGGTGAAGAAATGACTCGTATCGTATGTGATCGATATCAAGTACGGAGACTAATACATATCAAGTTTAGGTTAATATCATATTTTATTTTATATTTTGAACTAAGTGGTGAAGAAATGACTCGTATGTGATCAATATTAAGTACGGAGACTAATGCATATCAAGTCTAAGTTAATATCATATTTTAGTTTATATTTGAACTAACTAGTGAAGAAATAAATCTGTATCGTGAAAGTACCCGTGCATACCCGGGACCCGGCCAAGATGCTGGCGCTGAACCAGCCGTGCCGCTAAGCACTCAAGCAGATACCGATTACTGAGTAATCGGTCGTCCCATCAACATGGACTAAACAATAGATGATGGCTCAGTACCACCCAGGCGCCCCCGCGGATGGGCCCCTATTTCGGTTGCGCAACCTATCCTAAACCTTTCACGATACAATATTTGTCCACCCTTTAGTTCCCCCATAACCTAAGATTTCAAGTTATATTACATGCAAATCAATCCGAAATATGATAAACTAATCATGTCAAGATTAATACATATACATGTCTAGTAACAAACAAGATGTGGTCCATGTCAAAATCAAAATCAAGTTAACAGGCAAGTTAGGATCCATGGCACCATCAAGACATGTATATATACTAACAAGGAAAATCCGGAATATTTTCATGTATCTTGTACAAGTAATTAGTATGTATATGTCGAAGTAAATATGATGGAATGTCAAAATCAAGTTAACAGGCAAGTCAAGATCCATGGCACTATCAAGACGTGTATGTACTAATAAGGAAAGTCCGGCATAATTTCGTATATGTTGTACAAGTAACTAGTATGTATGTGTCAATGCAAGTATGATGGAGTATAGAATATTAGAATGAATGTTATGAAAATGATCATGTATGTAAACTACACAAATACAAGTATACATATAAATATGTATGTGAGTATTAAGATGTAAAGATACCTAGGATGATCATATATGTGAACCATGCATATACAATTATGCATATAAACACATATATAATTTCATATATGTTGTACAAGTTACTAGTATGTATATATTAAGGTAAGCATGATAGTCATAGAATATTAAAATGTGTTATGCAAATAATGATCATGTATGTAAACCACGCAATACAATTATGCATATAAACACATTAGGCAAGTGGGTACTAAATTTGTAAGGATAGAATTAAATAGGCTTAACACTTTTATAACAATTAGTTTAACAACATATTGATTTTCTAAATTCTAGTATGATTTCTTAGTATGGAAAGTAGCAAATTTGTTAAATCTTAGATATGTATATATATATATATATATTTAAATATGGATTAGCATAGAAAGAATTATGACCTAACATAATATCTCGTATAAAAGAAATATTTTAACAATTTAATGTAAAAACTTATTTATTTGAAATCTTCTTTTTAAAACATGATTATGAATACATACATATATATATATACCTATGTTCTAATGGCAAGTGGAAAATTATTTAAAAATCATTGCATTATATATAAAGAACTTATATGGAAAATTCAAATGTATATCCAAACATGATGAATATTCATAAAAGTACTATTTTTATAATTTAAAAATAAAGCATATAGTTTAACTTTACAACTTGTAGTTTAAGAATGAGAGATTATAAATAAAATGATAAATTCGATATATAAACATAGGGTAAAGTATAAAAAATCATATTTTTATTTTTCTAGAATAATCATAGAGATTTTTGTATAAAGATATTATGTTTTTAAGTTTTAACAAATCAAGATTCTAAGTTAAGCATAAACAATTAGAATTAGAAATAAAACATGAGAGGGGATGTGATTTTTACTTGCCTTGATTGGTTAGGGAAGGTAAGCTTATTTTGAGGCTAAATAATTTCTTCTTCTTCTCTTCTTCTTCTTCTTCTCTTTTCTTCTCTTGGGTTGGAGTAAAAAAAAATAAAAGGAAGAGATAAATGAAAAATGAAGGAGAGAAAACAAATAAAAGGAAGGGAAGAAAAAGATATAATAAAGGATGGATATGGGGGATTAGATGGTTTGTCATGGTAAAGTAAGGTATGGGTGAATAAAACAAAATAGGTATAGGACAAATGAATACTAATAATACGTTATTAGAGTTATTTAATATTATAATTTCAAATTAAGCTAACCAAAAAAAAAGTCAAACTTAATCTTTACAAGTCAAAGAAGAGAGACTAGTAAAAATATGTGTAGGACCCACCGGTGATTAAAATAATATTATTTTAAGTGACTATTTTAAAAATTTTAAGAAAATTACAAAAATATAGAAAAATAAGTCAAACACAACGCATTTATTTTGGGATTAATCTGATATCAAGAATGTAACTTATGATGAAATTAGGTTGTTACAGTATGTAACTAGGTCAGATCTTGGCATGCAATTAACATGGTCATAGGTACATGGCAAGGTAAAAAAAAAGGGAATTGGAAAAGTATGAAATAGATACTTTGGCATCTTAAAGGAGCATCAGAAGTTGATCTCTGTTACGATGGACTTGAAGCAGGTAGTCAAGTGATAAGTTATTTCGATTCATGTTATGTGACAAGTATGGATGGTATGAGATCATTAACTAGATACGTCCTCATAGTAGCAAATTTCTTCGTTTGTTAGAAGGCTACATCACATCCTCAGCTGCATACAATTATATGTCATATATATCTTTGAATACACAATATATCTACCAAGGGAGCAACTATTTCTTTGGCAGAAGTTGCAAAGATATATGTTGAAAGATTTGGTTACTGAGTTGTCCCAGATTAAATATCTATAAATAATCAAAACCAGCCAATGTATTTATTATAAGTCAAGAAATACATATATTTATAGGTGTCTCAACACTATATAAACAATCCAACAGGTGATGCGCGACTAAACTCAAGTACAAGATAACTTTCTAATCTAATACTCCCTCTCAAATTGGAATATACATATCAATTATACCCAAGTTGTTATACAAATTAGAAAAGACCGTATCCCTCTTCAATAGTACAAATTTGTAGTGGATGAGTAGCAGTAGTAGTAGCAGTAGACGACAGTACTAGTAGTAGTAGCAGTAAATGAATCACTTGAATCATTAGAGCACAACCGTGTTCGAATAGCAGCAGAAAATAAACTTTTTTCTTAGAAACAGTAGTAGACAAAAGATAAAATTTTCTTAGAAACAGTAGTAAATAGCAGATAAACTTCTTTCTTAGAAACAATAGTAGGCAACAGATAAACTTTTTTCCTATGAGCAATAAGAAATAAAGAAAGGAGTAAAGCATTGCATCAAGTCTAGATTACAGTTTGCAGTAGATGAGGGACTAGCCAGAGTCCATGTAGTCACGAAGAAAAAAAGCAAAAACTAAAGCAAATGCATAATTGAATTGGCAATGCGATTGCCGAGTCGGAGTCAGAATCGGAGTCGAAATCAGAGTCGGTATCGAATTGATAATACGATTGCGGAGTCGGAGTCAGAATCGGAGTCAGTGATCGATTAGTATGGTTGAGATTGACGGCTGAGATTTATTTCATAATGTGTTCAGATACCATATTATGAAATAATCATAACCAGTCAATCTGTTTATTATAAGTCAAGTGATGCATATATTTATAGATGTCTCAACACATACAAACAATCTAACAGGTGATGTGGGACTAAATCCAAATACAAGATAGTTTTCTAATCTAACAATATCCAATGAAGTAATATTGCTCAAATATATGGACTATAGATGAAATAAGTACCACAACTCAGACATATGTTGTAACTATACTTGAATTCTTCAAATATCTGATTACCCATAGCAGCAAAAAAAAAAAAAAGTTTACAACTCTGTTTATTTCTGATATGTAGTTGATGTGAGCAATCAATAGGATATACATCCTACTCTTCATAACTTATAGTCACCACTAACATAAGTTAGTGACTATGGCATGTGTTCTGCAGATAGTGGCATTTGTTCCTCTGATGTACATGTGCATTTGCACATATTATTCCTTGTTCAAGATTGGAATGCTGATGTACTATTCATTAACACCAGGTCAGACGAATTCGGTCAGCCTGCTTATGATTTGCTCGTAAGTTTTCCTGTTGAAGTTTATAACAAATTGTTTTCATTGTACAAGATTACACAACTTTCTTTACTTAGTGCTAAATCTAATATCTTTTCCAGAATGGTTGCGAGATATGCACCTCCCATTTCCTATAATTTTCTTAATCTCATACGTCTCCGCAGCAACACTAAAACCATTTTTGAAAAGGTAAGTTTTCATTTAATTTATATAGCTTATTCGAAGTTTCTAAGATACTGCTTCCTGCTGTAGCTTCATTGTTTCTGATAATCAAAAACAAGATTTAAAATCGCGGAATTGATATTGGTTGAAAAGAATTTGTATTTGTGACGTGCAATATCTGTAATATTATGCTTTGGTGGCTATTGTGTATTTTTTTTATTCATTCAAAAACATAATGAGATCTCACTGCATCTTTTCATGTTTGTAACTGTTTTAAGCTGTAAACTTTTGTGGTTGGAAGGGATTGCTACAACTATGTGACATCTGGTAGGTACCATTAACATGTTTTTGAAAAACAAATCTAACTTGACAAAACACTCTGCTGATAGTTGACAAACTCACTTGCCTTATAGCTCGTATAATTTATTTTTTCTTAATTTGTTCTCTTTGAACTCCCTTTCATTTTAGATCTTTGGGCAAATCAATGTCATCAAGGGTTTTCTCCTATTATATGTTGCTACAATGCTTTTGCTTTTCCCTTTTTGCTTCTTCCAATCATTCCCGCCAAAGGGCCAAAAGAATTAAATTTCATAACTTTTTGATCTCTTTATGGGTTTCTTTTTGTAGGAAGTACTGAAAGACGTAAACATATCTTAGAAATTCAATAGGTCCTTTCCACACAAGTTTTCCTCCTGGCTAATTATGCTTCTAGTACGTTTTAAAAATTCTATAGGTCCTCTCTATGGCATGTTTTTGTCCTGACTAATTATGCTTATAGTTAATTTGTATCCTAAACCCACACTCCATTCTTGAATGTCTGTGAAGATTAAGTTTCGAACTGTTTTGTGTGCCCAATGAACCTAGCATTCAGACCAGCCCCAACTAGACCTTTCATGCTGGATTCAAATCACTGCTATCATGGATTCCCTCTTAGTGTGGTTTGAAGACTCCTGCTATTTTGTCAGCAATAACAACAAAGCCTTTATCCCAACTATTTTGAGGTTGGTTGCATGAATCTCATTCTGATCTGAAGATTTCTATGGAAGCCCTAATTAGCAGATACATGTCTTCTCTTACTGTTTCAATCTATATCTGATTTGATTTACCTATATCCCAATCCTTGGCTCTCCATCAACTATCATCCTATTCATATCTGTTATCTGGTGTGTTTATTATGTTGCACATACCCAAACACTCTGAGAGCATTCTGACTAATCTTCAGTTAGCAGCACCCTAAACTCTGAACCATGCATCCATTTCATTAGTGTACTTTCTACCATCCATCAATTTCATCCCCTCATTATATGAACATACTTTCTTCTTGATGGCACAGCCCAAGAATTTAGACCCATAAATTCTGGAATTTTTCTGATTCTACAAATAATTTCCTCTTCCCTCTGACCATCATGAGTACTGAAGTATTCTACTACGATGAAATGATCGTCCTATTTGGTTTTTTTTACTGTCGATGTAGAGTACATTGCTATTTCTTCTGCTAGTTTTCGTCTAATTGCACATGCTACTATTTGAAATTTTCTTCTACTCTCATCTTCTAGAATTGCCTATTACTGCGACCTCATTGCCAAAAATATGAATATAGTGCTCTTTATGTTGGAACTACTGCCTCTTCTAAATGATTTTCTGTGTACATGCGAGCATGGGCAAGGAGGGAAGTGATGCTTCTATTTCTTCCCTCCTTTTTCTTGATGAATTAATTTGTTGAGGAGGAAACTGTTGTTACTGTTATTATTATTATTGTGGGTTGGCTTGTTTTATATGTGGGTTCACTAGGTTTTTTCCATCCCCTTTCTTGGGTTGGGAACGAGGGGGGTTTGAGGAGGTTGGGTAGACATGATATATTAGGTAACTTCTCACTCTGCATACAATTGCCAGGCAACATCACCTAGAAATCATATAAATAACTTGTAAAAGTAATCTGAAGTTTTCGTACTTAAGAAGGATTCTTTTTACTATTTCCTACTTTCTTGCAACAATTGATTCATCTTAGTTTTGGATGTTGTTATGCAGAGAATGGGAAATATTGATGATGCTGTTCCCTTCTTTGGAAAAGGATTCAACAAGATCTATCCACTTATCATGGTTATTTACACCATACTGCTTGCAAGCAATTTCTTTGGCCAGGTAGTTGAGTTTTTTGGTAGATGGATAAAGTTCAAGTTCCAAAACGAGGAACAGGATCTGGATGGCTATGATCCATCAGGTCTAATTATCTTGCAGAAAGGCAAGTGATGGGCAATTCAGGGACAGTTGCAAGATACCTATTTTTCGTGGTACAGACTCATATGAACTTAGTAGGTAATGAGTTTTTCTTCTCTCTTCAGAGAGGTCTTGGCTTGAACAAGGGCATAAAGTTGGTGAGCTAATTATACCACTGGCAAGGAACTTCTACGAGACAAATGATGATGTCGAATCCGCAAGTAAAACCAAGGTATGCAGTCTTTGTATGTATGCAATGGTACATTAACATATAGAATTTACATTGAGTTTGTTCCCGTGTCGATTCAGAAGATGTAGAGCTTAGGCTGTTTACTTATTACATTCCAATTAATGTTTTGCTTCTAAATTTGGGATGCAGAATTTTTTATTAATTTTGTCTATTCCTAGTATTCCTTATTGATGAGCCGTAGTAATTGACCTGCCAATGGAACTAAAAGATTTATGGAAACGAGTTTAGATGGAAGATAAAAATCTATTGGTAAGTGAATTTCAATTTGTTGAATATTAATAATATAGTCATGTTCTGTAACCTGATTTGACTTTGTAAATCTAAATAATTCAGTACCATGACGTATCTATGATAGCAGTAACTAGTGAAAAAAGAATTATCAAAAAGAAAAAAAAAACTAGTGAAAACAGAATACTTGTACAAACCATTGAAGTGACTCCATCTCCGACAGTATAGAGATGAGAATGTTGGAATATTTGGAACCATTCATGAACATAAATAGCAAATATGGTTGAGAGATTAATGGCTCCTAAGTAGATAAAGTAGCTGCACACTGCACAGCAGCTACATAATAGGAGTTTTATACAATGTAGAATGAGGATACACAAACAGGGGCAGAATAAATTGGATTGATAAGTAACGCTGCTCCTGGACTTAATATAGGTAGGGATGGGAATGGATGAGTCCTTGGACCAATTTTTGGTTTGCTCTATTCAAAATTATGAAAATTGAAAAATTCATTTTTAATTCAAACTTTTGAGTAGGGCGGGCCAAAAAGTGACCGATGAACGTGCCCATTCTTATCCCTAATATAGGAATCAATCCCGAAAAAACTACAAGATATCATGTATTAGTCTAGGTAAATCGATTATGTATAACAGGTTAATAAGTCAAAATGTTTCATAACCATGCTAGATAGTCTAGAAAAGAGAAGGGTGTTTGCCTTTCCATTTTTACTTCAATGGAATCAAATCTTACAATTGAACAAGTACGAATAAAGGATCTATGGATGAAGATACAAAACGAGTTTTTTTTTTTTTTTTCCCCTCAATCATCTTCCATTTTTGTGTTGTAAAGGGAAGATTGAAGCCAAATAGCCGGAAAATGATGGTTTTGGTTTACTAGAACGGTCGGATATGTTTTAGCTATGTGAAAATCAAATCCTTTTCCTCGTGATCCCTCTAATGGGTATATGGAAAGAAGTAATTAGATTAGACAGATTTGGTATAATCTCCTCCTTTGGAGGGATATTCTAAAAAGTTACTCATTTTGGCTGTATTCAACAATAAAAAAGGCCAGTATAGGATCTAATTTCCAGTACATAGATCTTCCATAAAGGGGCTGAATGAAAGAAAAGGAAAACTGATTCACTAATAGTATCTACTTCTGTTCACTAAATCAAATAAAATTTAGCTGACCCCTAAATGCATTCATGTGTGAACAGTGATGAGACGTAGGAATAAAGAGCTTTTCTTATGCAAAAGCAATAGGTACAAATAGAAATAAACTGCTAAAATATTTCTGAAAAGGATATGTCAGTTACAGTTATGGAATCTTGTTCTTGTTTAGAATATCAAAATTGTACCTATTATTATGATATTATGATCCAATGGATACCAAAAAATAAACGGGTACGTCACTTGATGCAGCATAGAGGGTAATTAGGGTTTGTGGAAGGGGAAATTAAGATTTGATTGTGAATTTGGGGATTTTAGTAGATTTGGCAAAGAACAAATTAGGGTTTGGACTAGAGTACCCTCAAATCTATGCCAACTTTCAATGAATCTTCGAACAAAAATTTTAAGAACATTAGTATATTAGCATGCTGGGGTTTCAATTTTCAGTAACATATTATAATTTGCTTGAAGGTTTTGTTTACAAACCTTATTAATAGAAAAAAAACAAAATCTAGTAAAATTCCTAATAATAAAATCAAATCTACAAAGATTTTCAATAATAAAACCTAAATAAAATAAAATATCTAATCAGATTGGACCTTTATTATCAAATCCCTGATCAGATCTTGGCCTTTAATATTCCTATCAGTTCTCCTCGAATTCAAAGTATTCATTCCCAATGAATATGGAGATAAGAAATATTAAACATGTCAGAGTCAACATCCTCAAAGAAGCATCTCAATGAGACCGTTGCGCTGGTAAGTCGAATCAGCTTTAGGTGATAGTAGATCTGAAGAATCATTTACAATGAAAATAATAAAAGCATCCTTATTGAAATCGAGCTAATATAAGAGTCTCACAAAATATCCAGATCCTACATGATGGAAGCAATCCTCATCGATTTTATAAGAAACTATATTTTGAACATACAAGTTTCTCACAATTCTTGGAGGAAATCTCTCAAGGGAAGTCGAAACTATCACCTTATCATCTATTTGATATACAGCAAATTTCTACTCGTTGCAAATTGCTATCCATCTAGAGATCTCATCATGTTATGCATAACAGGCCAAAGCAATGTAATAAACTCATGTAGTAAAACTCCTAAAAAGATATATATGAATTTTCTAGGAGGGTGTACATAACATAGTGATAATGATATAACATCACTGCACTCAGTGGAAACCTGATGAATCACGATCTTAAAGCTCGCTATAAGATGAAATATTAAGATTAATCTGCCAAATCATAGGAAGGAACTTTAAAGACTCATTAATAGCAACACTAGTATCAATTATTCCCCTGGAAAGAGGTTGTGGTATCGAAATTCTCCTCAGGAGTTCTATTCCCTCATGGGAGCTTCCTTGTCAAATACAAGAGCTTTGCCTAAATTTAAAAGCTACAAGGAACAGAAAGGGCTTTTTCATTGAACATAGAAGCGGGTTGGCTCTACACATAATAACCTCAATGAAACCACGGAATGATCCTCAAATCTTTTGAGGAGCCAATTTTGCAAGTTTTGCTATGAAGAATTACTACGAGACACAGTATAACCAAGAGTAGATTTTGCATCCTATAAGAAACCTGCATTACTCTTTCAACATGCTCACTCTGATGCGTTTTCAGGATGCAGACATGGCGAAAAAGGAAGGCGTCACTATTCAGTTTAAAGAAAAAGGGAAAGGGAGTCGAATAGAGGTCCTGAAAGAAGACAGTCAGGGATATGGCACAAGTCAAGAAGAAGATAAACCTGAAACAATGAGAGAAAAACTGGTGTCTAACGAGAACGCAACATCTCATGTTACATTTTCATTACTGGATGAATCTGACTCCCCGAAGAAGTCAAGTGAAACAGCTGTAGGCCCATCAGCAAAGGCAGTCGTCTCCACTTGGGCATCAATGAAGACTGGCTTCCAGAACTTCAAGGCAAACATCCAGCAGAAGAAGAATTTTCTGCCACTGCATAAAGCCCAGGGCACCTCACTCCATACTACCTCTTCATCTGAGTCCCTTGAAGACATTTTTGAGAAACTGAAGCACAAGCCTAACAGAAACCATGTAGACGAGTTTGATTTTGATGACGATGGTGATGATATCGTTTCAAGGGCAACCGGATAGTACTGCTTCGAGGAGGTGTGCAAAAACATCATCATTTTTTACGAAACATCTCCTAGTAGTTAAGGATGTAGAGATAGTAATTGTAAAAAAAATTGAAGAAAAATAATTGGATCATTATAGTTTTGCTGTTTGCTCACGTAACTTTTCCTGAGCTGGCGGCTCACCTACAGTAATCCTATATATATACCTATGTTCTAATGGCAAGTGGAAAGTGATTTAAAATCATTGCATTATACACGAAGAATTTATGTAGAAAACTTCAAATTTATATCCAATATGATGAACATTCATAGTGACGTTTTTATAATTTAAAAATTAAGCATATAATTTAACTTTAAAATTTATAAATTAATAATTAGAGATTATAAATAAAATGATAAATTCAATATAACTATCTTTCATAGCATATTAGAGCTATATTTTCCCCAAAAAACTGTTTGGTAAAGTAATATTAGATCGGACTTGTATTGTCAACCCGGTCTTATTACCCTCCAAATCTGGATATAGTATTCATAAAAGTTATGGATAGTTATTGTGAGGTTTGCGTTTAGTAACAAAACTCAAATATTAAGTTGGGATTCTTTGGCAAGCGTATCCAAGCTTAGACAATTATAATTATCGCAATTGTAAATTGATGTAATTTCAAGGGTTAATCATAGTCAGACCCCCTGTAGTATAGGGGGTCTGTAACTTAATACCCCTGAAATTTAAAAATCTCAAAAAACTCCCTGGGCATCCTAACGGCGTGAACTGGAAATTAGTGAGTGGGTCACGTGATTTGCATATGTCATGAAAAGACTAAAATGCCCCTAACCCAAGTGGAATCGTAGAAAAAGCAATTGGAGCAGGCGACTCTAGGGTAGAGAGCGGAGCGTTCTCGGGTGAAACTAGGGTACAAAGCGGAGCATTCTTGAGAGAAACTAGGGCACAGAGCGGGCGATTTCTCTCTCTCACAAGCGAATAATTGGAGTGGGAGACTTGTTTTCGGGCACAGACATGTTCTTGGGCTGGAAGCTTCGGGCAGAGAAGAAGCGGGCGAGTTGGGGGTGACTCTAGGGCACAGAGCGGACCGTGATTGGGAGAAACTAGGGCACAACAGGCGATTGCATTGATCTCTCTCTCGCAGGCAAATAATGGGAGCGGGCAAGTTGTTCTCGGGCGCGGGCAACTTGTTCTCGGCAAGATTCGGACAGAGAAGAAGGAATAACAAGGACGGGGTGAGCTTGAAGTACCGATAAGCATTTACATAGACACAAAGTTGTTATCTTTATAGATTATTGCCGACAAATTTGTGTGGTGATGACGTGTTACTGTCGGCTTGAATTTTGTGGATTTTTTTGGACCGAATGTGTTGGGCATGATGGAGGGAGTACTATAAACTGTGTTGGGTGAAATGTGGAGGGGAAATTTTTGGATTTGTAGAGTGGTGGGCACGTGTAGGAAATTTTAGGGTTTTTTGGAGTTGTCTGGACAAGGTCCCTCCAGTATGAAGTGTGAATCTTAGACTTGACTCTTATGTACCTGTTGTTTTCATACCCATGTAGAATCTTAGGGTTTTTTTTGAACAAGCAGCAAAGCGCAAATTTTTGTATAGAAAAATCATAGGAGCAAAATTTTATATTAGTGTAGAATCTTAGTCTTAATATTGATTAATTAGTTTATGGTTGTTACTTTGTATTTTAATTGCCTATTTATCTTGATGTGTGATTGTTATATTACATGCAGTTGAGATATGGTAAGTATTGTTTTTCACCTTCATTTCACCATGGGGGCAAATTTGTTAATAGTGGTATGATAGGATATCAAGGATGTACAGTGGATGTTGTTGAGAATATTAATAAAGATTTCTTTAGTGGTTTGATTTAGAGGATATTTATTAGAAAATTGCAATATAGGGACGAGTTCTTATTGCATTATAAAGTCCCAGACCTATGCCAAGATGATGGATGGAAAGTTCTAGATAGTGATAGTGGTGTTTTGGAACTTATTAGAGTGCATCAACCTTCTAGAGATATCCATGTATACGTAGAGCATTTAATTGATGAGGCACTTGTAGCGGACTCCCCAATAATGAAGCTAACGAAGATGTTGAGAAGGATATTGAAAATAGTACATTAGATGGTGAGTGGATGAAAGATGAGAGTAATAGTATGAGTACTAGTGACACCTCAGAAAGCGACAGTTTTGTTAGCTTGATTGGGGGTTCATATGAAGAAAATTTCACAGATGATGCAAGATGGTTTGTAGCCCAGGTAAGTGTTGTTGATACAATTATCTTGTTTATTTATTTTTCTTATCTCCTTTCAAACGCCTCTATTATATCTCCTATTGTCATTGCAGAGAGATCAAAACACTAGACAGACCATTAAAAAAAATAATGCGAGGGGATGGAAGATTTTATTAACTAACGACAAAAGAGAGGTAATGAATTGAGTTTTTTACATGTTGATTTTAATGTTTTTTTCTGACATTATAATTTTCATGCAGGTTGACAGATAAACAAATTTAGAGCCTGCTTGCTGCTGCTTGCTACTGCTGCCTGCTTGCTACTGATTGGAGAAATTTTTTTACCTGACGTGTTATTTTTGAAACTATGTATATATAGTGCTGAAGTTTCAATTGTATTGATGAAGTATCAATTGTATTGCTGCCTGCTAGCAGTAGCTGTTGTTTGCTACTACTGCTTTTCTGACATTATGTTTAATTGAACTATCAATTTCATAACAATGCTGCATTGTATTAAGTACTTAAATTTAATCTTGTGGACATTGGTGTGGATATATAGTGCATGTGCACATGCACATTCTACTGCATGCTGGTTATTTGCTATACATGCCTATGATATCTGCTGCCTGGATATAATGCATGTGCTTGCTTGTTGTTGCTAATTATTATCTGCTTGCTTGCAGTTGCACAGTAAGCAAGCAACGGCAACAACAGCTGTGCTTGCTGCAGCTGCTGTTGCACACTCATAACCATTATTTGGGAGCAAATCAGTGTAGTAGTAAGTATTTTTTGCTGTTGTACTTGTTGTTCTTGTTTAAACAAAGCAGTAAGTATTCTTTACTTATTTGGGAGCAAATCAGTGTAGTAAACACATAACCATTATTACCACATATCTGCAAATATTGAACTCAAGAAGAAAACTTGTTCTAATATTATTTGATCATAGATATCAGTGAATCTTTATTTACACTACCACAATGAGAACTTCATTTGACTAGTAGCACAAGACAACACGACACAAAAAAACCCAAACAATACACCAATCAACAAGCTTTTCTCATGAACCATTTTGTTCGAAGTCTCTAACATTTGGCTCTGCTCGAATTTACCTTCTCCATACTGCTTTGAGTATATTCAAAACTTCTTTCGCATATAGGAGTGCTCCTTCTTTATCGACTTATATCCAATCATTGCACGTTCAGAATGGGCATGGTCAAAAAAACCAGTAAGGATTCTTCATTGTCCATGAGGTCTTAATCTTAATCTTTACACCACATTTACACTTTGGAATCTCCATTTTAAGTGGTCGAGCCAATATTACTTTCACAACCTTTCGATATACAGATCGAGTTTTTTGTAATAATGAAGAAGAGGAGAAACTCGATGCCATTCTCGATCAAATCTGAAACTAAAGGAAAAAACTATTGTACAATCAAATAATAATATTAGTAAGGAAATCAAGCACAAAAATCATGAACAACATTATAACACAATCTTATTTCTTAATATTATGAAGGTAAAAAGAGAGAGAAAGAGCGAGAGAAAGAGATAAAGAGGGGGGGGATGAAGAGGAGTTAGGGCGAAAGGGGGAGAGAGAGAGAGAGAGAGAGAGATAGATAGAGAGGAGGGAAGAAGAGAGGGAGTGAGGGCGTGAGTGATTAAGAGAGAGGGAGAGAGCTGACTTAAGAAGAGGGTGAGGGTAAAATATGTATTAGAGAAAAAAGTACAGTTTATCCTAAAAGAGGGTGATAATAGTTAACTACTTATTAACAGGGATAACGGTCCAGGTTTTTTTTTTTTAGAGTTTCAAAGTTCAGAGGTGTTAAGTTACATATCGGGCGTCTGACTGTGATTAACCCTAATTCTAAATACACACGTATCAGCACTCTGACTTCTTGTATGTTATCTCTTAATTCTATTTTCATACAATTTCAAACATATTGTAAAATAAAGTTTAGAAAAATATAACTCTTAATTTGAGAGGGTAAGTCAATTAGGTCTAGAGATGGTAATGAACGCATTTATGCGCCAAATTTTAATCCGTTTTATACAAAATTTTAAATTAAAAAATATTTTTTTTAAAAATTTAAAATTTTGTATATGCGTGGACGCATTCATTGCCATCCCTAACGGAAGTCTCCAAGGTTCAACATTGGGCTACCTATTTTCTAAAAAAAAAAAATATATCTTGTCTTTGTCCTCTTTGAGTATTAGTTCCCGTTGAAAGACCAGTGGCGTGTTCATTTAGAAACTCCTATAAATAAATAAAACGATCTTATTTAATATTCTTTTCCAAAAAGGAAAATAAATACTGGGAGGTAACTTTTTGATGTTTATCTTCGTTAGCTCAAAATCGCCCGACATAAACCCTCGTCTCTCATCTTCTCCCACATTTTCCCGCCAAAAAAAGACGATGCCTCGCCGGGATGATGACGTCATCCACTCCTTCGCCCGCTTCCTGCTCCGCCGCCACGCCGGCGACCTCCGCTCGATCCTCGTCTCCCCCGACCCCATCCTCCACTACTCTCTCGTCGTCGAGTAACAAACTTCTCGCTTCGCGCTCTCAACTTTTTCCTATATTACTCTCTTAACACATCGCTTTCATCTCTTTTTGCAGTTTCGCCGATTTATTAGACTCCGATCCTCCTCTCGCCCACAATCTCTTCTCTCGCCCCGCTGAGCTCCTCCCCAAATTTGACCATGCCTCACGAATCTCGCAGGTGATGGATAATTTTTTTTTTTTTTTCCAATTGGAAACCTAATTTTGTCGAATTTGTTTATAGGTTCTTTTATTTATAATGATATTATTATTATAATTTGAAATTGAAATCTAGGGCGTTGTTCTTGACGAATCGACGGATTTGGGGAAGGATGCGGTTGTTAAGGAGTTTGTTCATGTGCGGATTAATGTCAGCGGGTCCCCTTTGGAATGCCCCGGTGAGAAACCCTAGTTTGATTAAAATCTGTAGAAATTTTGAAGGGGAGAGCTGAGATTTTGGGACTAGACTTGGTTTAAATGGGAATCACATAATTATTTATGTTTATTTCACTATTTTACTGTGATTTATGGCCTAATTTAGTATTCTTTATTTTATCGGAACTTATTAAAATTATTTTTAGCATTCATCTGACAATTGGAATTTATGGTCTATTGAAAAAATTGTAACAAGCTTTTTATGGGTATTTTACTACCTATTCCTGAAATTTCTTGTCAAATCATATTTCAAGGACCCTTTTTTTTTTTTTTTTTTTTTGTTTATTGGAGCAACTTTGCTCTTATAATTTTAATTCTCTTGCAAATAGTTTGAAACTTTAGTTTGGAAACATGAAGCTTTTTGCAATGGTGGCAGAGACATTTCCCAGCATTGGGAGGGTGAGGGTGAAGCATCGGGGGATTCTTCTTACTCTGAAAGGGACGGTTATTAGGTCTGGAACCATTAAGATGATTGAAGGGGAACGAGAGTATGAGTGCAGGAAGTGTAAGCATAGGTAATAACATTTTTCTTATTGTTTATTTTCTCTCACATGTGTTAGTTACAGGAAACCCCTCTTAACTTTAGGACAATTTTATCCTTCCTTTCCCTTTTCCTGAATTTATCCATCAAAACCGTTGCTACTTTGTTTCCAGTAATATGTTGTCAAGCAAAGTGATTAAAAAATTGTCAAGTACAGATCAGTATTCTCAATGAACTTGGGTGGTGGGTTTTATGTGATCTATACTATCTTATATGCATCTGGTTCTATTAATGGTATTTCACAGTTTCTTAATAACGCATATATCTGGTTTCAAGGATTACTATGAATTAGCTGCTAATGCAGGAAACTTGCATATGTTGGTAGAGAAAAAAAACAGTAATTCTATTAATTTTTTAAAAAACTTTTTGGATTATGATTTCCACCTTCTCAACTTCTTTAGGATCAAATGCCATGAATTTTGCAGTATATTTACCCCTTTATCAGGTAGATTCAAATATTCTATTCATTGAAACAGTTAATTTTGAGTCTATTTGATAGAAGGAAACTAAAGCCCAAGAAATTAAATATGAGTGAACTCTATGGGTTGAGATCATTACTCAAAATAGATTTGGAAAAAAATGTTAGAGATAATGGAAATAGACTACCAATACAAGAAGTTTGTTGTGCTGATAGCTCATTTAAATTATTCTCCTTGTTTCATGCCACGAATTTAGTTTATATTTAACCAAAAGGTAAATGGAAGTAAAACTTGTTAATAAAAGAGCTACTCCAGAGTGTCGATGTTGAAAAGAAATGAATATTGAAAAAATCAATGATCTTTAATCACACCTACATGGATAAACTTTTTCGATTGCACACACAAGCAATTGATTTACATGGCTTCTTCTTTGACATTTATACAAAGAATCATTTAGTTCATCGGCAACATATTCATTGTCTGAGGCTTTATGGTTACCTTATACTTCTAATTAGTGTATGGTAATACCTATCTATTAATTTATTAGCTCAAAGTAAGGGTTGCTTTTACTTTTTAAAATTAATGGGTGAGGGTGAGCCTTGGCACATGCTTTGGTCTCTTTGACCTGGCGGTCATAGGGTCAAGTTGCAGAACAACCTTTTTGCAGGGTGTAAAATTGCCTACATACAACCTTTCCCAAACCCTGCACTGGTGAGAATCTCACCCATCGGGCTTCTCCTTCTGATTGATGGGACCTTACCTTCTCCGTAAAATTTTGAAATATCTGAAGTAGTATTGAAAGACATTTCCTTGCAGCTCATATTTTTCTATTTTTTGAGGTATTGCAAACATATATACAGTTAATTCAATCATCAAACTTTTCTTTTGCAGTAAGCATAAATATTTTATTTAGTAATCTATTTAAAAGCATAAACTTACATCTGTTTTAGTTAATATAATTTTTGCATTTATATTTTTAATCTTTAAGCGATGCTAATTCTTATATTTCTTGATTTTATATTTAGGTTCAAAGTCCACCCAGAGCTAGAAACAGGAAATTCTATAAAACTTCCAAGCACCTGTCCTTCTCGGGTATGGTTCTCTTACCGTTCACTAGATACTTTACTTTTTGCTTGAATTTTTTTTTTCTTAAGCTTTCTTTTTTTATTTTTTTTTGTAACCATGGTAAACTTTTCCTGTGCTAATTCACTTTAGCCACATGTTTGCACACCTTGAGTAGCATTTCATGGTTTTTAGCTGTTTATTCATCACATGATATCCAACACCTTTTTCAAAAAAAAAAAGAAGGAATAATGGCCATAGTCAGGACTTGGATCTGGCTCTTAACCATATATACCTCCAGTTCTTATCGCCTGAGCCCGGATTGATCATAGTTTTAATAATTTAATCACTGGGTGGCTGGTTGTGGAACTTCTAACCAATTTTTAACCTTTCCTTTGTTTCAGGGGCCTAAACTATGTGAGGGGATGAATTTCCAATCTGTACCGGACAGCATCGTGTGCCACGATTATCAAGAGATCAAAATTCAAGAGAGCACTCAAGTGTTGGGTGTGGGATCAATACCTCGTTCAATTCCTGTTATTTTAATGGACGATCTTGTTGACATTGTTAAAGCTGGAGGTATCAATTCGTAAATCTTCTGTGTGCATGGGTTGGGAGGCATTTTATTATCTGTAGATGGAAAATCTGCTTAGTCATATTAGTGGGGAATTGTACATCATATTCATGTTGTGAGGAAGTGAGATTGGCTATAGCTGAGATAAATCTTTACTGAGGCCTTGTTTGGAAAGTGGAAGTTAGATTGTAAAGTTGAGTATTCCTAAAAGAGGAGTAGAAGAAGGTAAGACGGGAACAAATATCCCATTCATCTTTCCTTTTCCCCCTAGATGGTAGAGGGAATTTTGCCCTAGTGTTTTGAAGAACGTCAAGTCTACCCTTTAACTTTTACTTGTAATTCCTACCATTTCTTTGTGTGTTTGGCATGAGTAATGAGCCATACTCCTTACTCTGTTGGCCAAGCAAGACGTATGTAGGTTATCTTGTTGATCTTTTTCATTGCAGTAAGCACCCTTTCACTCTTCTCCTTTCTAGTCATTCTTTTTCTCTCGTTGTCTCTTGGCATTTAAGAATTTTTTTTTAGATAGCCCAAGCAGTAGCCATGCCCAACTATATAGTTCTTGTTGCAGAGAACACTTAGACTTTGGCAAGGCCTTTGTATCAGATGGGTGTTTCTTTTAATGTTGATGGCAGATTACACCATGGGTTTGGACATAGTTGTCAATATTTTATGATATACGATTAGTGTTTTAATTATTCGATACCAGTGATATACTAGTCGACAAAATTATATACCAGATACTGGATACTGGTGATATATTGCGATGTGACACTAAATATCAAATGTCATATCGGTGTCATACTGGTTAAAGAATATACATGTTATTACATATATAAAACATATTAAAGATAAGTTTAGGGTTTTATAGGATTCTTACCTTGGCCAATTTGCTCGGAAGAGGCGATCTTCTGGAGAGTCAAGGGGGGGGGGTCTGTTCGAGGAAGGGAAGGTGCAATCTGTTTGGGTGAGAGATTGGGAGCTGAACATTTGTTGGAGAGTGAGAGAGGGGCCATTATCGGGGCTCATGGGTTGTAGGGTCAAGGCTTTCAGTAGTTCGTGCTGGAAGTAGAGAGAGGTACGAGGACTCTCTACTATGGCCTGTTCGATGCAATCGCTTAAGCGAGAGAGAGAGAGAGAGAGAGAGAGAGAGAGAGCAGAGAGGAATAAGTGAGGCATTGATCGACTCACAAATTATCGAAATTGTTGTTGGGGATACGGGGTTGTCAGGATTGAGGTTCTCGACAGTCAGTGTTGGGAACGGAGAGAGACATGTGTGAGGCTCTGTTGTGGCCTCTTCAATATGATCGCTTGATTGAGCGTGAGAGAACGAAGAGGAAGAGCAAGAAGTGAAGTGTCGAATTATCGATAGATTAGATTTAGGGTAGAATGAAATATTGGTGATTCAATTTTATATATATATATATATATATATATATATATATATATATATATATAAATGGGTTACATATTAGAGAGTTCGAGTTTATGGATCTAAACCCAATAAAACAAAAGAAAAAGATAATAAGTTAATCTCGCCGATATTTTTCATCTTGTTTAAGGGGCGATATATTGCCATGCAGTAGATATATCACCCGATAACGGCCCAAAATGAGAATCATAAACTAATTAGCCTTACCACATCATTTTAGTTTCAAAACTGATAATTCCGACCATTATATCAGTATACTAGCCTATATTTTAAATACTGTATACAATACGTATCTTATTCTGTGAAACGAAATGCAAAGAAATCGATACATATTTTATCTGTGATACTATTTGATTATATATCTTACAATATGATAACCATATCTTATGATGTGCAATACATATCTAATGATATGCTATATGTTACAATATGCTGACTTGACTTATAAATGGATTTTAAACTTATTCAAATGAATCATTCAAGTTAAATACATGATACAAATTACAAATAAGTATAATCATTTAACAACAGAAGACATTAAAGTTAAAGATACTTATTTTAGTTGATAAAAATATTTAAACAAATTATTGAAAGAGAGGTTATTAATTTATAGTCAATATAAATTATTGCCAGTTCTCAATTCAAGTATCTAATATGCTTATTTATTATATGCTAAAATTTCGATAAAAGCAAGAATTTGTATAGATTTGAGAAGAAAGAATTAAAATATAAGTTTATAAGATGATAATAGTGATATATCTATAAGGGGTGATTGATATTACATTTACTTGTTTTATATCTTTTCGGAGGAATAACGAACTTATATTCAATGCTTTAGTTTTTTTGAAAATAACATACAACCGAAACTGAGGCAACAAAAAAGGAAAGAGATTGGAGACACATAATTTAATTTGATTGTTGGATATAAATTTGACTATAGATGGATTAATGAAAATTAAAAACTTTACATAGTAAAAAGTGTTGCTTGGATAGATTTCAATGCGTTTTAAGTTGAATGGGAGAATAATGGATGTATTAAAAAAGAAAGGGAAGAGAAGATATAACGATAAAATTTTATCAATTAGTTATTTATTCTAAATATTTAGTCTCTATTAGATTAATTATTGGTAGGACCTTTTAACTTAAATTTAATTTCAAAAAATATGAAGAAAAAGAACGGAAAATAAGAATATACTAAACGAGGAGTTTGTGTGAAATAAAAAAGACGAAGATGAGGTAAGTGATTATCATTTTCAATTATAAATGAACATTGTTCTAAAAAGCATTTTATGTGGACGATTATGCGTCCGCATAATCATATACAGATAATCGTCCGCATAATCGTATACGGACTTGAAATGCACGTAGAATTAAGCAATGTTCTCAAAAGCGTTTTTAGTATGCGTTTGGTTAAGAACCGCATAATTCATAAACAGATTACATGGCAATTAAAGGATTATGCGGCATTATGCAGAATATTAATATTTTAATATACATTAATATGATAATTTAAAAAATACATTTATTAAGTGCTATAAAATTCAAAGACACTTGGAAAAAATTTTCACCTATTTTTTTGTTCAGCATATCCAGACTAAGATAAAAGAAAAAATTCCCTAAGAGCGTCGGAAAATGCATCAGAGTGGAGCGGGTAGCTGGCAGGAGTGAGGAAACTTTGACTCGACTCAAGAGCGAGAGGATTTGGCCTTTCAAATTTGCACCTCAAGCACGAATTTGAGGAATAGGCCTTTCGAACGTTCGGATCAGTGTTGAACGGTCAAAGGCAAAAGCATTTTTAGGGTATTTGGGGTCAGAGACGAGGGAAAAGGAGAACGATCGGAGGCGAAGCCGAGGAAACTTCGATGCAGCAATGTTCGTTCAGAGAAGAGGTGGGATTTAGGGTTTTTGGTTTTTTTTCCTTCGAAAATGGAGAACTAAGGTTCGGGTCAAGGAAACAATCGCATGAAATAAAGGGGAACGAAAGTCGGTTCGGGATGGGTTTTTTCGCTCGAAGACCCGCTAACCGACAAAACGCAAAAGCATATTATGCAGGTTATGTGGGCGCCTGCATAATATGCTTTTTGGGCACATAATCATCCTGTTCATATTGATAGGGCGATTTGCTCCATTCTTATGCAGTTTTGGACCACATACGCTTATGCGGGCGCATAATCGCCTGCATAAGGCATATTTTAGAACACTGGAATTAAGAATTCGCCCTGTTTACATGGATAGGATGATTAATTGTTTTGAATGTGGATTATGCGGGTTATGTGCTTGCATAGCCCGCATAATCCCATGCAGGTTTACTTTATTTATGGTTTTAAACCTAAAAAAACCCAGAGTTGCTCTCTTAAAACCCTCTTTTCTCAGCTCCTATGACATCCAAATCGAATCTCCCAAACAATCCCCAATTCCTCAATCTCTCTGCCATAATCTCAATCGTCTCTGGTTCTCAATCAATCCTCGATTCATTGTCTCGGTTATCTCTTGCCTCTCGTCACCTCTTATTATCTCTTAGCTCCCAATCGTCCACTATAAACAACTCTCTCTCACTCTCTCCTGGACAATTTCTGATCGCTGACTCTAACCCAATTCTCTCACCATGCCCACGCTCGACTCTCTCCCTCGCTTCTTTTCAATTCTCCCTTGCCTGACTCTAATATGAACCTTGTTACTACACCTAACCCGACTCTTTCTTCAATTTCGATCGCTGACTCTCTCTCATCTTTAATTTCGATTCTCTTTTCAATTTTCAATCATCATCTTCAGTCTCAACTGAACCCGGTGACACTCGACTCCACCCAAGTTCTTAACTAAATAATTGCGTATGGAATGTATGATCACTTTAAGGCTACTTCATCTATTAAATCTTGATGAAAATTAATTTGATTAATTTTTTTGAGATTAGTGTGATTTTTAAGTTTTGATTAATTTTTTTTTTGTATTTTTTGAGATTAGTTGATTCAATTCACTATGAAGCTTTGATAGTTCATTGTAAACATGTGAACCTTTTATTTTTTTAATCTTTTTTTTGAGATCAACGCACCATGAACTTGTGATGTGTGATGTTTAATTTTTGTGATCAAGTGAAGTAGTGATTAGGTGTTTTATTTTTACTGTCAAAAAAGAAATCATAACATTTAAGTAACACTATGGGAAAGAAACAAATGAACACAAAAACGAAATCATCAAATTGAACACCTTGAACAGGTTTAGGTTAGGTGATTAGGTTATTATCTATTGTTTATGCTTTTTCCTAATGTTCTTGAATTTATAGCAATAAATATATGCATTTTTAAGTATTATTATATTAACATATAGTAAAATATTAATATTCCGCATAATTCTACATAATCCGTTTAATTTTCGTGGAATTTGTTTATGCATTATACGCTTCCAAATTGCACGCATAATGAAAACGCATTTTAAAACATTGTAAATGAATTTAGCAATATATTTGTTAATGTACTATAAATTTGATTGGTGACCTCATGGTCATCAAACTTTAAATATTAGTTATCTACATAGTTATTGACTTATATTGAATATATTATCAGCTTTAGTATTTGTCTATGGTTATTTCTTTACTTTTATTTTAAATTTGCTCATATGTTTGTTATATTATATATTGTTGTGTGCTTGATTATTTACCTATTATACATGATCATTGTATCTTACGATTATGAGATGTGATATGTAGAGATAACGATATGCATATTCCGATTTGACAACTTTTGAGTTTGGACTAGATGCTCATTAATAAGTTATTTATTCTATCAAGTTGTCAGATCCAACATATAAATTTTCATTGCCACTCCTTAACAAGTGTGCTAATGATCTCCTTGAAGAAGGGTGAAAAGGGTGGATTGAAAATACCCAAAATTTGTATTGAAGTTTCAATATACGGAGGAAACAACAAAAGATAATTAGGATAGAAGTTCTTAGGAAGGACATGGAAACAACGAAAGATAATTAGGACAGAAGTTCTTGGGAAGGACATGGCAATAGGGGTGTAAACCAATGAGTTACATTAGAGATAGAGGTATTCCTACATTTGTATTTCTTTCCTTCCTGTTAATATGAAAAAAAAAACTGATAGTATTCATATACTAATCATACTATACCTAATTGATAAAAATGAATTCGAATTTTGATTGGATCCAA
This sequence comes from Dracaena cambodiana, assembly GCA_036321105.1. NCBI lineage: Eukaryota > Viridiplantae > Streptophyta > Magnoliopsida > Asparagales > Asparagaceae > Dracaena > Dracaena cambodiana. Next base: position 43,846,840 of record JAYEPQ010000010.1, on the reverse strand, counting down.
ATAATAACAAATATTTTATCTATTGTATGTCTGAATTTTTGAAGGAAACTGAGTTCAACCTTTAACTTCAATGTACATACAAGTGAAAAGTCCTTTTTACTACATTGTGTAATATTAGATAGAGTTTAATATATATAGAGCCATAATGTCCTTGTATGCTCAGAATCCAGATATAGGTTCAGATATTAGGATATCTATTCAAAAATTTCAGATGGTTCAGCACTATCCATATCCATATTTATTATTTTAAATGGATGGATTCAGATATCATTTTTGTCAAAATATGAATATGAAGATGTATTTGGATAAGATTGTTTGCATCTATTTATACCCTACATGAAAATGATTGGAATCACAGTGGGAAATATAGATTCTTGTGGTCGATAAAAATATTTGAGGCAAAGGTTTTCTAATGCATTTCTAACCAAAAGCAAATAGGAAATTTTCCTATTATTAATACTGATGCATTATTTTTTTCCTATGGTTGCTCTGAAATGCTTTTGAAATGGTACTGAAGTGTTCGTAATTATTATTAGTATCCATCCACTATTGAAAGACTGGAAAAATAATGCATCATAAGTATTGACTACCAACAAAGTGAAATGCATGCTGTATTGTCAATGAAACAAAAGTCTGAAATATAAGCAGGCAGATGATTGTTTGCCTCTTCAACACCATGTTGAACTACGGTTTGTCGAGAAGTTTATCCACAATTTCCTGACCCTATTTCTCCTGTCGTTTATTGCCTTAAATTTAAGACAGTTTATCATCTACAGATTTCTACTAACATATCATCAATTTTCCCCATGTCAGACGATGTAATAGTTACGGGGATTTTGTCAGCAAAATGGTCTTCAGATTTGAAGGATGTGCGTTGTGACCTTGATCCTTTGTTGATTGCTAATCATTTGAGGTATACTTATACTGTGCCAATATTTTTGTACTCTTTAGTTAAGTTAACCAAAATACTCAAACAAAGAAGGTCATTCTAAAAGATATATGAGGATCAATTGATGTGTCAAATTTCATTTCAAAGTGTTAAACATATTATTTGACATGATTTTTCTTAATTTATTAGACTCACGGTTTCATTACAAGTATGCTTTGTTGGTTTATTTTTGCTTTTCTTTTTTCGGTTGGTGGTCTCCTTTTTCTTTTTGTTGTTTTTTTTTTCCTGCCTGCCCTGGTTTAACAGTTTTCTTTTCTTTGGAATTCATCTCTGGCTAACTGTACGCTGCAAAGATGAATATTGCAAAAGCCAACAACAAATAATGCTTTTCTAGTTTTTATAATTTTAAGCATGTAAGGTATCTAGTTGAAATATGCATATAGTTGTAATCTTGTTTCAGGTCTTTTCTATTAAGGGTCTGTTTTGCAAATGACAAAGTTATACATGTGATTTTGTTCTATGTGATCACAAAATACAGATGTAGCTGAAGGGAAAATTTTATAGGATGACCATAATACCAACAAAGCTTTATAGTTAGATTATGCATTTTATGAAATATGTCCACAAAATATTAGAGGCAGAAATGAAAGTATTATGATGAATGAGTGTTAATATATGAATAGGTTGTACAAGAAACGGTTATATACATATGAAGTTAAAAGTTGTTCCTACTAATGCTAGAATAAGAGAAAAAGTTTAGATGATTTGAGCATGTGATAGGGATGCCTATAAGCGCACCATTCAGGAGAACTAATAGGATTGTAGTTAAGGGGGATAGAGGAGGACTAGGGAGTTTAAATGAAAAATGTATAGAAGAATTTACAAGGGACTTGAGTTGTTAATTTACCCATAGGGGTTGCCCTTAACCAAGCTGAATAGAAGAAAGAATTCATGTAGCCGGCCCCAACATTTTGGGAGAGAGGCTTTCGTGATGTTGACATTGATCTTTAGAAGAGATTTTGGAGTTTTGCTTTCTTTTGAATTGACATTTAACATGGAATTTTTTTGGGGATCTTTTTGGGGTTTAAAGCAAAACATTTCAAAATCTGAAAGATTATCAACTATGTAAAAGTTATTAAATACATTGTTTTTGTGCCAATTTTACTCTTCTAGAGTTCTTCAATATAACCTGTCAGCCTCCATCATGTATAGATGTATATGTGAAATGTTATTTACAATCAAACATGCCCTGATTGTGTTCTTGTGTCTGAAATAATTATGCAAGACTGCCATATGCCACCCTTTGATAATGTCGAATAGATGCTTGTGGCTTTGTTCAATAATTGTATATTCTTTTTTTAATGTTTTTGATGTATTTATTAACCATACATCAATTATCACTGGTTTATGTGATTTTCATATGGTGCAATTTCTTCCTAAGGTTTGCTTGATGTATTTCTGGATTCAACTTTCTGTGTTTATAACTTCTATATTCTCTTACAGTTGAATACTACTTAATATTCTTAATGCACGAGTCTGTTAACTTCGTTTCTTATTGTAGCTTTGTACATATGCCTGCACCCTATCCTCTTAGATGTTATGTCCTTTTGGTTCTCAGGAGAACCAATGAATTAAAATCGGAAATAGACATGCCTGATGATGTTGTCAAGAAGTTTGAGCAGTTCTGGTCAGATTTTAAGAACACTCCATTAAAAGGTACTACTTGGCATCCATAACTAGTTTCATGTTTAAGATTATTTTGAAAATATAGAAGACAGCAACCACTTTCAATTTGATGTTTTCTTTTTCAAATCTAATTAATTCTCTTTAACGGATCGTATAAAAAAAATTTCATGGAAAAAAGAATCATTATATATTCAGCAAGGCAGAAACATCAATTTATTTTCTCTACTTTCCATGCCTTCAAATAAGACATTTCCACTTGTGTTTGTATGTGAAGATATATTCTAATTTGTGATCTTATTTAATTATACATTTTGAGTAAGAAGTTCCTCTTTTCGCTATATAAGTTTAATTTAAATGATTATTTCAGGGAGAAACTGTATTCTTCAAGGAATATGCCCGCAAGTGTTTGGTCTCTTCACAGTGAAGCTAGCAGGTACCCAAATTATAATGATTTACTAACCCTTTTGTTATTTTTATTTAATCTATCTGATAAGACAACAAATTGAGACCTTAACGAATCCAAACCCACACACCCACAAACCAAAACACACACAAACAACAGAAGGGCCTCAAACACTTACGGCTACAATTCCGAAGGGTGAAAGAATATTTTTAGCTCATGCTTTTAATATTGTATTGTATGCGTTCAATGATTCTGACTAAACCTTTACATTTTAGTTGCTTTAACACTTATTGGGGGTGTCCAACATGTTGATGCCTCTGGGACAAAGGTTCGTGGGGAATCTCACTTGCTTCTTGTTGGTGATCCAGGTACTTCTTCAGTGAAATACAATTTTTTGAACTTGTTCTTAGATGTAGATCTTGCCCACTATTTGTTGGAGTCGTGCATATTTTATCAGTAGTCATTCGACTATCTGTAGTCTTTACCTATTATTGACAATGGCCTTATGTTTATTGTTCCAATGCCTGGTCCCTAAGCACATCAATTATATATAGTGGTAAGTTATTAAAATTATCTCTATTTATGCTATGGTATTTGAGTGGGTATAACTTTTGTTTTATAAGATGGCGGAGTTATTAGAATGTGATATAGAGGTGTAGTATTTGAGTTGTGCCTTTACCAACATCACGAAGTGGATTTTCTCCCCTGTGCAGGGGGGAAAGAAACTGGGAATTATCTGCTAAAAGAAATTATTTTTTTCCCTGGTATTTGAGTCTATGTATCCTGTTGCCACTTGGGCCACTGTGCTTCTGCATACAGTAGCCTTGTTCTCTTAATTGCCATACATTATGAAGCATCTCTTCAAGTGTTTTGTAGACTAGAATTATGATTTGGACCCGATCAAAAAGCCTCTCTGTCTAGAACCCATAAATAGTAAAACAAAAATAAAATAGTGGATAAATGGAATGCAATATTAAGAGAATGGAACCAAATAGGATCTAGACAACATTGAGGCAATGTGATCTTAAGTATTGTTGGTTTTGTTCTTCATTTCAATCTATTTATGGATACCTGAAGTAGCAAGGTTTATACAATGTACAAGAGGGGCACGGTTGTTGTAATACCCCAAAGTTTGAGCTATATGTATTTCTCTTTTGAGTCTGATCATGCCGAGTAAGCCTACTGAAGTCAATTTTGGACACCGAAATAACTTTTGGTAGATGTAACTTTAAATCCGCAACACAAAATGACATTCGATCTTGGCGATAATTAATTTTATAATATTTAGGATTTTTAGAAATTTTCCTAGCGAGCTTGAAAAATATTCTCAAATTTCCTAATTTAATAATATTAAAATTATTCTTCTAATTATTTCAGAATTTTGGTTCTTTTATTCCGGACATCGAAATGACAAACGGACAATTTCCTAGTGTTTCTCTCGTTGAGTACCACGTCCTGCATTAAATTGGCAGCATTCGGAAAATATTATATGCAACCGAGATTATTAAATTATAAAAAAAATATTTGAAGGAACCTGAGGCGGTTCACTCTTGTTGTGTTGTCATGACTAAGGAGAGGGTGGCAACCTGGAATTTTAGGTGGCAAAACAAGGTGAGAAGGTGGCATGAGAAGATAACAACCAAATAAAAAGAAAAGAAAAAAAAAATAAATCCCCACTTCACTTCATTCTACCTCTCTTCTTCTCAGTCTCTCGGCCAAAACAAAGCAACAGAGAGAGAAGGAAGAAAAGGAAAGGAAAAAAAAAAGAGAGAGAAAAATAAATCGATTAAGGAATCGAGATCAAAAAGAGGTAAGTAACAATGATATTCTTCGTTCGTTTCTTTATTTAATTTATATTTGTGTACGTAATTTATTTTGTGAAAATGTTTGGTTCACATTTTGGACTATTGATTGATATTAAGAATATATTTGTATACGTAAATTATTTTGTGAATATGGTTGGTTCACATTTTGGGCCATTGATTTATGTTGAGAACCACACCAGATTATTGGATCAATTTTGATATATATATATATTGCGATATTTATTTATGATTTTTGCTTATTTTGATTTTACAAAATGAAAAAAATACGTATTGATTTGGTTGTCAGTATCAAAATTGCATAATAAAAATAAAAAAAAGAGAGAGAAGAAAGAAAGAAAAAGAAAATTTTTTGCATGCATAAGCACATTTTTGCATTGGCTTGACTGTAGAATTTTTGCATGTATGAAAAAATAAATAAATAAAAATAGCAAAAATCATATATGGGCTTGACTGCAACATGTATAAGCACATTTTTTGCATGTGCTTTATAAATTGTGACTTTATATTTTATTAATACAATACACACGATGACATGATTATTCGTTAATATTACAAATTGTGATATTTGCATTTATTAATATTATGAATAATGGATATAATTTTGATATATTAGATACACGATGACATGATCATTCATGAGAGCATGATGACAGGCTTATTATATCTTGTTTACGTGAATGAAGTATTCTCGTGATGCGTGTGTACATGATCCTAAATGTTGATTCCTGAATCCATATTTCTTGTAAAAAAACATGTACATAATCTGACTTGACAAGCCATGTATTTCTATTGGTTCGTGTGTATCGTGTACTATTGACATGGGGATTGAAAAACTATATGATGGATAAGAACTATATTGTACAAAGATTTTGTTGGCCAACTTCTTAATTGAGGTATTGAGAACTTTTACTGTAGCAACACTGTGTGGTACTGAGCCACAGTTTGATATATGAGTCACTATAAGGGTGATATTCGTTACTGTTTTACAGTACGGAGTTTGACTTGAACACCTAGCGGTGTGTCATGACTCGGCATCATGGGTTTGAGATCGGGGTCCCGGATATGCACAAGCACTTGTACAATACGAAAAATTGCGCGCCATCTTATCCATTATTTAGTTTCAAATGCTAACAAGAATATGATATGAACTTGTCATTTTTACATAATATTTACCTAATATTTGTAAGTGACATATATAGTCTTGCTATTCTATTATTCATTATCCACGTGACACGTTTAACAACAAAACAATTTATTCACATATTTATCTCCAGTACAGCGATAGTACATATATCTTTTTCTTGTGTTACTGAATTTAATCCCCTGGGTTTTGAACCCAGATTTAGAAGACGAAGAAGGAAAACCAGCCCCAACTAAGACCCGTACTTTATTGACCAGACCAAGCAATAGTAAGCAGTGAAGTACTTTCTTAAGGATCTTTGTATATGTTTGTTTATATATCTTTTTGTCTGGACACTACTTTTCTCTTTTGATTCTTTTGTGTTCATATTAAAGCAGTGAGCCGTCTCATATAATTAACTTTTTGTACGAATGGAAAGATTATGTGACTATTGAGTTGTCTAATATAAATTTTAAGTAACATCCTCCGTTTTGGAAAGCAGCTGAAAACGGGAGCGTTACAGGGTGATATCAGAGTCTAGGTTTAGATAGAAGACTATAGGATTATTGCCACATAAGAATGTTTGTAACTCATTCTTAATAATTGTTCTTTATTCTTTGATATCTATCTAATCTAGTATCATGCATGTTCTGTTATTTCCTATTTATTTGAGATATCTATCTTAAATTCTTTTTGTTGATTCATATCTGATTCGTTGCAGAATAATATCAATCCAATGTTCTGCGAGTACGAGTGCAAGTCCGATAGATAAGACCTCTGATCTTAGGAACCTAGTGCAAAGAGTAGTACAAACGCAAGAGACTACGATGATGATATTAGAAAGAATGTTGCAGTCCAAAGAACTAGAAAGAGCCGAAATATTGTCGGATTTTCAAAAACTGCAGCCATCCGTGTTTTTTTGACAGAAAGACCACTGAAAGCTGAACAGTGGATTGTAGATATGGAGAATTTTTTAAGGACAGTAAGAATTCCAAAAGAAAATCGAGTAGAGATAGTATGTATTTAGTTGATTGATGTAGCCAGAGCATGGTGGCTTACTGAAGAAGTAAAACACCAGGAACTTCTAACATGGGAAAAGTCTATAGAGGCATTTCTCGCTAGTTTTTTTCGTGCATCAATAAGACAGGAAATAAGAAAGAAATTTCTGGAACTGCAACAAGGAGATCGGACTGTAGACGCTTATGTTGCAGAATTTGTGAGGCTCAGTCGTTTCACTCCAACCCTGGTTGCTGATGAGGAGGAAAGGGTACACTTGTTTCAGTAAGGATTGAGGCCTCATCTGAATGAACACCTAGCAGGTCATAACTATAAGACTTACTCAGAAGTATTTGAAATAGCATGTCGTTTAGAACAAGTATTCAAGAAAAATAGACCGGTGGCCTTTAAAAGGTCGTTTGAACAAAGGGCAAGCCCATCAGCTAGGAGGCTTGATGGTCCGCCAGTAAAGAAGCAGACGATGCCAAATCGAAATTCGATAATATGTAAATATTGTCAAAAACCAGGACACATCCTGAAAGAGTGTAGAAGAACCTAGGGATTGTGTCTGGCATGTGGATTCGCCAGTTATCGATTGAGTGATTGTCTAAAAGTTCAACAATCAGCAGTACCCAAGGTCCCATTCCAGCCAATAGCCAAGCCAGCGGCAACATCAAACCAGGGAGTTCCAAGACCAGACCAGAAAAGACCTTTAAAGACCCAACAATAAGCCTATACCAGAGGCCTAAGGAGCAAGACAAAGGCAGGGACATGTTAGACTGATGAATTCTGAAGAAGGTCAGGCCATTGGAGTTGTAGCAGGTATGTTTTAGTTGGCAATATACCAGCAACCGTTTTATTCGATTTTAGAGCTTCACATTGTTTTATCTCTATGTTTCTCGCAATTCTATTGGTTTTGCAATCTTACTTGCGGGGTGGGATATTAAAACTGGGAACGGTAGTATTATGACTAATAAGGAATGTAGACTGTCTCTTGGTGATTAATGGTAAGAAATTTTATGCCAACTTATTAGATATCAATGGAGGAGGATAGGATATTATCCTAGGCATGGATTGGTTGAGTACTTTCTATGCGATAAGCCGATAATACATTGTAGGAGAAGAAGAGTAATATTTCAGATTTATGGTTCGGAATTTGAATTTGTTGGTGGAAGTCAATCTCTAGAATCAACTGAATCTAAGGCGTTCTCAAAGGGGGAGTTTTAGAGGCTATGAAAGTGGGAGAAGGAATGATTCATGTAGTATCAAAATTCTTAGATGAACTATTAAAGTTGGGTTTTGTAAGACCTAGTATTTCACCTTGGCGAGCTCCAGTATTATTAGCAGGAAAGAATGATGGGAGTCAAAAATTGTATGTGGATTATACGACTTTAAATGCAGTAACAATTAAGAATAAATATCCATTAGCAAGAATAACTGATCTGTTTGATCAATTGGGAAGAGCAAGGTTATTCTCGAGAATAGATTTTCGTTCTGGATTTCATCAAGTAAGGATCCGAGTAAAAAATATTCAAAAAACTGTATTTAGAACCAGACATGGTCATTATGAATATTTGGTAATATCGTTTGGAGTTACTAATACTTCAGCAGTATTTATGAATTTGATGAATCATGTTTTTGCTCAGTATCTAGATAAATTTGTGGTGGTATTTATCGATGATATATTAATTTACTCTAAGAATAAAGAAGAGCATACTGAGCACTTGAGGATAGTTTTGCAGACTCTGAAAAACAAAAGTTATATGGAAAACTGAGTAAATATGATAGTTGGATAAACTTGTTTTCTTGGGTCATATAGTTTTTGGAGATGGTGTATCAGTCGATCCTAAAAAGATAGAAGTTGTAATGGATTGGCCTGTACTAAAATCAGTGTCGGAGATTTGGAGTTTTCTGGGGATAGCTGAGTATTATAAGCGGTTTGTACAAGATTTTGCAAAAATTGCATCCCCTCTGACTAAGTTGATTAGGAAAGGAGTGGAATATATCTGGACAAAGCAACATAATAAGGCATTTGAAGAATTAAAATAAAGACTAATAATAGCACCAGTGTTGGCAATTCCGGACAATTCTGGACGAATGAAAGTCTATTGTGATACTTCAAAACAGGGATTGGGGATGTGTGTTCAAACAAATTGGAAGAGTAATTGAATTTGTATCAAGACAATTGAGATCCCATGAGAGAAATTATCCGACTCATGATTTGGAGTTAGCAGCGGTGATTTATGATTTGAAGATTTGGAGACATTTCTTATTTGGACAGAGGGTGGAGGTATATACTGATCACAAAAGTTTGAAGTATATTTTCACTTAAAAAGAACTGAATATGAGACAAAGATGATGGTTGAAGTTGGTAGCAGAGTATGACTTGGAAATTAAGTATCACCCAGGGTGGATTAATATAGTGCCAGATCACTAAGTAGGAGGCCTATAGTGTCAAGATTAACTCAGTAAAAGGAGTTTTTAATGGAGATGCAAATAATGAAACTGGAAGTAATTTTACCAGGAGTGACAGCACAACTTATTGAGTTACAGTTACAGTCACTATTAATAGAGCAGATTAAGTAAGTCCAAGTTGGAGATGAAAATTTTCAGAGATTAAAGAATAAAATAGAAGTAAACAAGAGATCAGAAATGAAGATATACTCAGATGGGGCTATTAGATTCAAGGAAAGATTATGGGTGCCTAAAGGGGAGGTAAGAGACGGTTTTAGAGAAAGCTCATAAATCAACATATTCCATATATCCTAGAAGTAATAAGATGTACAATGATATGAAACAGTATTTATGGTGGCCAGGCATGAAAAAAGAGATTGCCAGATTTGTATCTAGATATTCCACTTGCCAGTAAGTGAAGACTGAATATTAGAGAATAGTTGGATTGCTCCAACCATTAACAATACCAGAGTGGAAGTGGGAGCAAATATCAATGGACTTTGTTACAAGCTTACTTAGGAGCACCAAAGATAATAATACAATTTGGATAGTTGTGGACCGACTAATCAAGACTACTCATTTCATTCCATTTAGAGTTGGTCAGTTAATAGAAATATTAGCCAGAAGATTCATGCAGGAGGTAGTGAGATCACATGGAGTTTCAGCTAGAATTGTATCAGATAGGGATACAAGTTTCAGATCACATTATTGGAAAAAATTAATGGATAGTCTGGGAACACATTTAGATCTATTTTTAGTTTACCATTCACAAACAGATGGTCAATCAGAGTGGACAATCAAAATACTTGAAGATATGCTTAGGGCATGTGTATTGGATTTTGGTGGATTTTAGGAGGACTATTTGTATATGGTGAAATTTTCTTATAATAATAGTTATTAGGAAAATATCAAAATGACACCATTCGAAGTCTTGTATGATAGGAAGTGCAAATATCCATTGTGTTGTAATAAAGTTGGAGAACGAAGTATTTTGGGATCGAAGTTTATTACTCAAGCAACAGAACAAGTAAAGATTATCAGAGAATACACGAAGACGGCCTAAGACAGACAAAAAAAATGGACAGATCAACGCCGAAAACCATTGGAATTTGAAGTAGGAGATAGGATTTTTATTAAGATATCTCTAATGAAAAGTGTGATCAGATTTGAAAAGAAAGAGAAGTTCAGTTCAAAATATATTGGGTCATTTGAGGTTAATGAAAGGATTGGAAATTTTGCTTATAGATTATTATTATCATCAGAGATGGAAATTGTTTATGATATGTTCCATATATCACAGTTGAGAAAATGCTTCGGTGAAGAATACAAAGTAGTAGATCTGTCCGAGATGGTTTTGAAATCAGAACTAAAGTATAAGAAGTAACCTGTAGCAATTATCGGTCGACGGGAGAAAGTCTTGAAAAACAAAATGATACTGTTGGTCCTCGTTTCATGGGACGCACGATCACCAAGAGATTCAATTTGGGAGTTTGAGAAAAATATTAGGATAAAGTACCCATACTTTTTCTCATAACCAGGTATGTCGATTGAATTTATTTTTGTATCAGTAGATTTCCATGTCTTTCAATTTGTAATTTCGAGAACGAAATTTTTTTATTAGGTGGGTAGGATGTAATACCAAAAAATTCGAGCTATCTGTATTTCTCTTTTGAGTCTGATCGTGCCGAGTAAGTATACCAAAATCAATTTTGGACACCGAAACAACTTTCGGTGGATGTAACTTTAAATCCGCAACACAAAATGACATTCGATTTTCACGATAATTAGTTTTCTAATATTTTGGATTTTTAGAAATTTTTCTTGCGAGTCCGAAAAATATTCTCAAATTTGCTAATTTAATAATATAAAAGTTATTTTTTCAATTATTTCGGAATTTTGGTTCTTTTATTCCAGACATCGAAATGATAAACGGACAATTTTTAAGTGTTTCTCTTATTGAGTACCACTCCCTGCATTAAATTGGTAGCATTCGTAAAACGTTATACGCAATTGAGATATTAAATTATAAAAAAAGGTACTTGAAGGAACCCGAGGCGGTTCACTCTTGCTGTGTTGTCATGACTAAGGAGAGGGTGGCAACCAAGAAGCTTAGGTGGCAAAACAAGGTGAGGTGGCATGAGAAGATAACAACCAAATAAAAAGAAAAGAAAAAAAATAAATAAATCCCCACTTCACTTCATTCTCCCTCTCTTCTTCTAAGTCTCTCGGCCAAAACAAAGCAACAGAGAGAAAAGGAAGAAAAAGGAAAGGAAAAAAAAGAGAGAAATAAATCGAATCGAGGAATCGAGATCAAGAAGAGATAAGTAACACTGCTATTTTTTGTTCGTTTCTTATAACGCCTCCATTTTTCAGCTGCTTCCCAAAACGGAGGACGTTACTTATTACTTGCGCTAGACAACCCAACAGTCACAGGATTTTGGAATAATTGTAACTACTGCCACAATCAGATGAATAAATAATATGTCTGAAACTAAAATGTTTTCATTTATATAAAAAGTTCATTACATAAAATGACACACTGCTTTAAATATGAACACAAAGCGGCAAAAGAGAAGCAGTGCCCAGACAAAAGGAAAAATAAACAAAATATACAAAAGTTCTCCAGGGATACTTCGCTTGCCTATTGTCACTCGATCTGTCCAACGAAGTGCGGGTTTTCAACTGGGGCTGGATCTCCTTATTCACGTTCCAAATCTGGGTTCAAAATCCAGGGGATTAAACCCAGCAAAAAGAGATTGTCTACTATCATAGTACAAAAATATCAGTGTGCATGGGCATGTTTATGTCAGTGTTGTTTGTGTGTATATAAATTAAACATGAAGGCAAGCATAAATAAATAAACATGATAATAATGGCTCTATCTATTTAATTTTATATTCTATTGGTCTCAGTCACCGTCCAATTTAATTGTACAAACTGTATTAATGGATAAGATAGTGCTATTTTTCATTGTCGTATAAGTGCCCATGCATACCCGGGACCCGGCCATAATATTCATGGCGCTGAACCATGACATGCCGCTAGGCACTACAATCAATTTTCGTATTGTATTACAGTAACGGATATACCACTCTGGATAAATATCAATTGGTGATCCAGTAATCACCCAGGTCGCTGCAGTAAAAAAATTCTGGCCCTAACAATACAATCAATTCTTATACGGCAAGTCTTTTATCCATCATATAGTTTCTCGCATCTCCGTGTTCATAATGAATTATGCATATGAAATTTTATTTTTACACATGAATTATGCACATGAAATTTTATAATCCTTTTTTAATTGTTTTGAATTCATAATAACATGCTTGCATTTCCATAGCTGTACATGACATGTAGTATCATAACACATGATTTGTAATATTAAAACATATAACTTGTAATATCATTGCACGTGACATGTAAAACACATGACATGTACCACAATTCATATTATTAAAATTATTTTAATGATCTGGTTCAATTCTTAATGCTAATCAATAACTCAATGTGGGAATCAAGTGAATCATATAATAATACTGCATTATTTTTAAACCCAACGTATATATTTATTACATTTCTCTTTTAATTAAAATCTAATTTATTACTATTATTAATTTATCAATTATGTCCAACTAATCCAAGCCAAGTCCAATTCAAATCCCTCAATCATTTAATCCATCAAGCCCAAGCCTACTAAATTCCCACTTTTTTTATATTTTTATTTTAATTTTATTTTTCCTTTTCTTTTCTGTCCAGGCCCAAGCCCACTCATTTCATTTTTTTTCCTTTTCTTTTACTGGGCTGGCAGGCCCAGTATTCTTATTTTTTTTTTCTATATATTTTTTTTCTGGCCCAAGATAAATCCAAGCCCACTATATTCTTCTTTTTTTTCTTTATTTTCTCCTGGGCTGGACCAGGCCCAGATCCCCATTTTTTTTCTCTTTTCTCTTTTTTTTTTTTTCCTGGGCTGGGCCAGGCCCAGTTCCCTTTTTTTTCTTTTTCTTTTCTTTTTCTTTCTAATCTCTCGGCCCAGCCCACAAAATTTCTCTCCCTTTCTATTGCTGCTGCTTCTTCCTCTTCTTTTCTCTTCTTTTAAAAAATCGTTTTTCTTTTTTTTTTATTTTCTTACCTCTTTGCCAAATTTATTGTAAATAACACAATTATAAATATGAGTATTCTCATATCGAAAATAAATTTTCTACTCTAAACCGAAACTTAATTTTAACAAATGGCCAACATTTAATTACTTATACAATAATATAATCAAAAGAAAACTTATGTAATTAAAAGAAAAATAATCAATAGAAGAAGGAAAGTATGTTATTTATCTCGGATTTCTTTTAATTTCCTTCGATTTCTCGATTCCGTTCCTTCTCCTTCTTCTTCTCTTTTTATTTTTTTCTTTATTTTTTTTCTGTTGGTGCAGCAAAGGGAGTGAGAAATGGTTTTATTTTATTTTATTTTTTTTCTTTTCTTCCCAGTGTTCATCCGACTTTGCCACCTAACCCCAGCTGCCACTCCCCTTTTGTTCATCACGACAACACAACACACTATTCACTGTTTTATTTATTTTAATTTATTTATTTATTTAATAATTTAATAATTTTGGTTTCGTGTAATATTCTCCAAATACTATCAAATTTATGTAGGACGTAGTGCTCGACGAGGGAAACACTACAAAATTATTCGTTTGTTATTTCGATGTCCGGAATAAATGAACCGAAATTCCGAAGTAATTAGAAGGATATTTTTAATATTATTAAATTAGTAATTTTAAGGAGTATTTTTGGGCCTCGTAAGAAAAATATCCAAAAATTCTAAATATTACAAAACTAATAATCACGAAGACCGAATGTCATTTGGGTTTGTGGATTTAAAGTTACGTTAACCGAAAGTTATTTCGGTGTCCAAAATTGAGTTCGGTGGATTTATTCGGCACCACTGGTCTCAAGAAAGCAATACAGATAGCTCGAATTTTGGGGTATTACATTTCTTTATTTAATTTATCTTTGTGTACGTAATTTATTTTGTGAAAATGCTTGGTTCATATTTTAGATTATTAATTGATAATGAGAATATATTTGTGTATGCAAATTATTTTGTGAATATGCTTGGTTCACACTTTGGGCCATTGATTTATGTTGAGAACCGAACCAGATATTGAGTCAATTTATATATATATATATATATATATATATATCAATGTTTAAAATAACGATAACGTTAACATAATGTTTTTTTTTGTTAGGTTATGTAGCAAATAACGTAACGCTTAACGTAGGTTACGCAATTTTCTATTTATTTAATTAAAATAAATATAAAACTGTATTTAATAATTTCCATTAATAAGTAAATAAATCTAAAAAATCATATAAATCATATACAAATTAAAAACTATATTAACAGTCACTAATTCAGTCATTAACAGTCATTAATTCGTCAACGAGGATAATAATCAAATACTAATAAATTAAAATTCAGTCATTAACAGTTTATAATTCAACATGATTCAGTCATTAATAGTCATTCATTAATAGTCATTAACTCATTAACAAATTCTGTATTAACAGTCAAATGCATCATTTCACCCAAATTAACAGTCAGAAATAGTATACTAATTTTTTCCAGTATAAAAATTATCAAATATCAATCTGTATTAATTATCAGTCAGTATACAAATCACCCAAATTATCACACAAATCAGTCTTATCAGTCAGTATACAAATCACCCAAATTATCACACAAATTTGTATTAATTATCAGTCAAATTAGTCTTATTAAAACAAATCAGTCAAATTTAAAATGGGAATAAGATTAATTACTTGCTGGTTGAGCCGGAGAAGATAGTTGAGCCGGGGAAGGAGGAGGGATGAACAGTTGAGCCGGAGAAGAATCGACCGGCGGCGTCGAAGGGCTGCGTCGACCGCGGCAGACGAGGAAAGAGCTGGAGAGAGTGGATTTGGGGCTAAGGGAGAGAGGGATTGGGGATTTGGGCAGAGGGGAAGAACGGGAGAGAGCGGCGGAGAAATCGGGAGGTTAATTAGGGCAGGGAGAGATTGATCGGCGCAAAGGGGAGAGAGGGATCAGGACGTCGACAGAGGGGAGAGAGCGATCGGGAGAGGGCGAGAGAGATCGGGACGTCGGCAGAGGGGAGAGAGCTATCGGGAGAGGGCGAGAGCTATCGGGAGAGGGGAGAGGGGAGAGAGCTATCGGGAGAGGGGAAGAGCGAGAGAGATATCGGGAGAGGGGAGAGAGCTATCGGGAGAGGGCAAGAGCGAGAGAGATCGGAAGAGGGCGAGAGCGATCGGGAGAAGAATTAGGGCAGAGGGGAGAGAGAATCGGGATATTTAGGAGCGAATTAATGGGTTTTGGGTCGAAAAAATCGGGTTTCGGGTCGTGGGTGCGGTTCGAAAAGGAGTTGTATATAATGCACGTTATAACGCGTTCTGGAATAACGCGTTATAACATGCGTTATTTTGAAAATAATGCACGCTACGCTGTAGTGCGTTATTTCAGCCTGTTACAGAGCGAAACCTCCTCGCTCTGTTACGTAACGCGTTACGTAACGCGTTTTTTTCAACATTGATATATATATATATATATTACGATATTTGCTTATTTTTTATTTTTGCTTATTTTGATTTTATAAAATGAAAAAAATACGTACTGATTCGGTTATCAATATCAAAATTGCATAATAAAAAGTAAAAAGAGATAAGAAAGAAAGAAAGAAAAAGAATTTTTTTTTTGCATGTATAAGCACATTTTTGCATGGGCTTGACTGCAGCATTTTTGCATGTATAAAAAAATAGATAAATAAAAATAGCAAAAATCATGTATGGGCTTGACTGCAGCATGTATAAGCATATTTTTGCATGTGCTTTATAAATTGTAACATTGTATTTTATTAATACAAATACACACGATGACATGATCATTTGTTAATATTACAAATTGTGATATTTGTATTTATTAATATTATGAATAATGAACATAATTTTGACATACTAGAAATACGATGATATGATCATTCATGAGAGTATGATGACAAGTTTATTATATTTTGTTTACGTTAAATGAAATATTCTCGTGATACGTGTGTACATGATCCTAAATCTTAATTCTTGAATCCATATTTCTTGTAAAAGGACATGTACACAATCTAACTTGGCAAGCCATGTATTTCCATTGGTTCATATGTATCATGTATTATTGACATGGGAATTGGAAAATTATATGATGGATAAGAATTGTATTGTACAAAGATTTTGGTGGTCAACTTCTTGATTGAGGTGCTGAAAATTTTTACTGTAGCGGCACTGTGTGGTACTGAGCCACAATTTGATTCAAGAGTTAGCATAAGGGTGATGTCTATTACTGTTTCACAGTACGGGGTTTGACTTGACCACCTAACTGTGTCATGATTTAGTGTCATGGGTTTGAGGCCGGGTTCCGGATATGTACGGGCATTTGTACAATATGGAAAACTGCATGCTATTTTATCTATCATTTAGTTTCAAATGCTAACAAGAACATGACCTGGACTTGTCATTTTTACATGATAGTTACCTAATATTTGCAAATGACATATATAGTCTTGCTATTCTATTATTCATTATCCACGTGACACGTTTAACACCAATACAATTTATTCACATATTTTTTATCTCCAGTACTATGATAGTACATATATTTTTTTTCTTGTGTTACTTGCTGGATTTAATTCCCTGGGTTTTAAACCCAGATTTAGAAGACGAAGAAGGAGAATCAGCCCCGACTAAAAACTCGTACTTCATTGACCACACCGAGCGACAGAGCAGTGAAGTACTTTCTAGAGGACTTTTGTATATATTTGTTTATATTTCCTTTTGTCTAGACACTTCTTTTCTTCTTTGATTTTTTTGTGTTCATATTAGAGCAGTGTGACGTCTCATGTAATTAACTTTTTATACGAATGGAATCTTTTCAGTTTCAGACATGTTATTTATTTTTCTGATTGTGGCAGTAGTTACGGTTATTTCAAGATTCTGTGACTGTTGAATTGTCTAGTATAAATTTTAAGTAGCGTCCTCCGTTTTCGAAAGCAGCTAAAAAACGGGGCCGTTATAGTTGTCTTTTATCTTTCTAAAAAGCATGGTTTTTATAGTTGAGTTTTGTGAAAATGTGTAGGAAGTTGTTCTTGTCGTGGAGAAGGGTGTGGGTTGAACTTCCTTTGCTGACATGAATTGTTAAAGATATTTATGAAAAGCAATAGATCTTGAACAGGTGTGTACTTTTTAGAATATTAAGTAAACATGAGGGCCTAGGAAAACAAGGATTATAGAACGAATGGTGAGCATTATGGTAGATGTGTGGTTGAGTAGGTACTGGATGATGGATGAATACATTGGAATGAGTTAAGGTTTTTGAGCAATTAGTGAGAAGGTGAAATGAAGGCCTCTAAGATGGTTTGGACTGAGGATCCTAATTGTACGAATGGTTTGCTGGATCAGGGTTAGAGTGTCAAGAAAGTGATGGAAAATCTTAGCTGATGCAAGAGGTAATAGAATGACCTCAGAAATTCTAAAACACTAGAACACCCTAGGAAGGCGTTGACACATTTATTATGACAAAGGATTCACAGAGCTGATCCAAATTTCTGGTTGAAGTCAGTTGTTTTTCATGGTATAAATTGAGTTCGTTGTGTAGTGGGATATTATATTATTCTACACCATATATACTTCATTAGTGGAATTCTGAACCTAAATCTTAGGTCCTCTAAGCTGTTTAGTTGCTTGAATATATTCAATTTATATTTCTGTTCAGATATTTGTCAAGTTCACTACGAGAGCTTGGCATATGAAGAAACCTCAGTTGTTTGGTGGGGAATGAAAAGCCCTCATTTAGCTTTGTATTAATTTTTCAGGCACTGGGAAGTCTCAGTTTTTGAAGTTTGCTGCTAAATTAAGCAACCGGTCTGTCATTACTACTGGGTTGGGGAGCACTAGCGCTGGCCTTACTGTAACTGCTGTCAAGGATGGAGGTGGCTTCATAATTTACTTTTACGTTATGATTTGTTTTCAGAACTTCTTTTCTGTTGGTGTGACAGGCGTTGCGTGTGCACCAAAGCTGTGAAGTTTCAATATTACTCACAATTAACTAGTTTGCATTTCAAATTCATATCAAGAAAAAATAATTAGCATATACCTGGATGCTAGTGATTAATAATTTTCTTTTCCGATTTTGTAGAAAGTAAATTATTATAATTCAGCTAAAGAATAGATACAGGATGTAGAGCGTCCTCCCCATCTAAATAACTCCTTTAACAAGAAGATTAGTACTTACTTGGTTAAAGAAGTTATATCATTCTTATATGTGCAGTTCCCCATGAGAAGAAATGCATATTTATGTCGAAACATTTTGATCTTGTTATTCTTGTCAGTCCCTTATTTGGTAAAGATCCTCGTAATTTCTTCTAGATGTGGTAAATAGTCATTTCCATAACCACCCTTCTAGGAACACATAGAGCTGGTTCCTCATATGTTAGTCTATTTGATTTTTCCATTTCTTATACTGTGACACATCTTCTAGCCCTCAGCCAAGGGTTGACACTTCATGGATTTCTACTTTAAGCCTCTAAGATGTGTAATCTATGGGAAAGATTTACTAGCGCTTGCATGCATGCCAAATTTCTTTCGCGAATACTGAACTTTTTAAAACTAAGCTCAAGAACTGATGTCAGTTCTAACATCCCAAACTTTTATGTAGATCATAAAGACCATGGGGGTCCGTGCTCTTGGTCTTCAAGTTGACACCTGTATGTCAGTATACTAGAGGAATTTCTTCACCGATTACTAGCATCCTCTTTTGGTATTTACTGCATTTGTTCCCTTTGTGCATGCAGCCTTGGTTATTGAGGATTTATCCAATTCATGAACCTTGAACTTTCTACAACATTCTTCCACAAACACATATATTCTATTCAAGTCTGGGACCAACGTTTCTTTCTAGAGTAATGGATCAAATGAAACCAAAGTTTGCATGCCATCTCTATTTATCCTATCTTTACACTTTTTGAGTTTTCCGTCATCCTTATATTCATGCATGCAAGCTCCAGCTTCAGAACACAAATGGATTGTGCAAACCATATTTGGTGACGCCTAACTGTATAGTGTTTGATGTAGTCACTGGACCTTAAACATGCTCTTCCATTCAACTGGCTCCATTGCCCTTCTTGATTCCTTGGATGTCCCAAAAGGGTTTCCATTAGATTTCACTTCATCTAGAACTGGAGAAACTTTAATAACCACTTTGAACTAAACAGATTCAACTGATAATCTTTTTGATTTTCATGCCTTCCCTAAAAGGTTTGACTTTCAGAACTACTAACCTATCTTTCTCCAATGCAGTTTTGTAACCACATCCAGTTAGCCCTACAGTAAACCGTGTGCACCTAGGGCTTTGGGTGTCTGGGACTCAAAACAGAATTTTCTTCCTTAAAAGAACTTTCTTTACTTTATCATCTCCAACCATTTTGTGCAGTCAGCTATTTGCTTCTGTAGCCACCAAGTCACCAACATTCTATAAACAATTTCTTCTGTCACACCAATATGTGAACTTTAACTGGTTTCAGTCTTCAGCTAAGCGAGATTCTTCTGTCACACCTTGGTTATTGATTCCCTTCCTTAGCTCCATAACTGGATAGAGTAGCTTAATACCCTGTCCCACAATTTCATCCATTTAACATTTAAACTTCTTATCTTGCTTATGTCTTCTCCTGTTCCTATTTCTTTCTGACCTTCAGTCTGGAGTTCCTACAGTCTCATCTCCTTTACTATAAATATTCAATATCTCCCAAATTAAAACCTCATAAATTCTTAATTCTGTCCATCTTTTACTCTTTGCATCATTGATATCTATATGTTAACATTTCCAAGTATCAATTCATCAATTTAGTAGCATGCTGGTTTCTTTATGTTAAAGAGAATACCTCATTTGTTTGTGCTTCTGGGCTTGTCTTTGTTTTTGTTTCTGAAAAGTGATATCTAAATCATGCAATTTTAACAATTTATTCATCATGAATAGGGGAGTGGATGCTTGAGGCTGGAGCTCTTGTTTTGGCTGATGGAGGACTTTGTTGTATAGATGAATTTGATAGGTATGTTTATTTAGAATCCATACGTCTTCAAATTTGTTTTCTATAACTTTAATATTACAGACTAAAGATGCTTATTTATTATTTACATCTGTGACCTGATAAGGGCATCATATGGTTAAAGAATGTCAGGTCTCAGGTATGACTGCATTCATGTTCGATAAGCTAATTATATTAACCTTGACTACCATTGTATATTGTATACACATGTTACGTAACTTTATTTATGCATTAATATGTGCACTTTCATCTGAAGGGGCAAGACAATAACTATTTATGTCAGCCTTGCCTGCTCTATTTGTTTCTTTTCATAGTTGTAATCAATCCAAGCCTGCATCAAACTCTCTAGAACCCAAAATCCTTTGCTAAATCCATATCTGCTCCAACTATTCTTGACAATCTGCTTTTTCGGTGATTCGATAATCATCTTTAGCCTCCATCTTCTCCATTTCATTTTCGTCGTCCTACTTTATTATTCATTTCTTGTTATTCTTCTCGGCACTATAAGGGAACCCGAAAGTTGGATTTGTGATCCATGAGAGCCCATTCAATTTCCCTTGTTTTCTGATCTCTTTTGTATTAACAACCCAACTAACCCCACTTGGACTTGGATGAGTGTAGCTTCCTATTTCTCTATATGTTCCTTACTGTTGTTTTGTTCACTTAACTATGTTATTCTCTGTGACCTCCTTTTCCATTTAATAATTGAACACCCACCACCTACCAGTTTCAATACAGAGACTCTTAATCTTGTAGAGTCTAATGTTGCTCTACATAGAGCCAGGTTCAATGCTAATGAACTTTTACTATCTCATTTATTCACAGATTACCTGAATACACTTACCAAACTAAGATTTCTAATGCAACTAAATCCATTATCTGCAATTGTATTCTAACTCCCAGCTGATTAGGGACTGTTATCAAGCTGGTAGTCTTTAATTCGACATGATCTGAATTATATCTCTCTTCATTTTGATCTGTCCAAGACTAGTGTTATTGTGTAATCTGTGGTCAAATTGACAAAAAAATTTCACTATCTCATTACAAATTATTGCCAAAGCTCACAATTTAACTCTATTGATTACTGAATACTGATACTGGAGAAAATTTTCTAGGTGTTAGAGCTGTTATTTGTATATAAAAATGTCCTGAATATCCAGACGACAATATTAGCACTCTCCTGTTGTGACTTACACATTTTTTGGGGTTTTGCATCACTACATGTGCGACATATTTCCAGTATGTGACCTTAAAGTATGTAATTATTCAAATTCAAAAACCTCTTATTTAATGGCTGCAGGTTTTATAGGAAGTGATTGCTTAATTTACAATGTTTTCGC
Organism: Dracaena cambodiana; assembly: GCA_036321105.1. Classification (NCBI taxonomy): domain Eukaryota; kingdom Viridiplantae; phylum Streptophyta; class Magnoliopsida; order Asparagales; family Asparagaceae; genus Dracaena; species Dracaena cambodiana. The sequence continues at coordinate 43,824,992 of JAYEPQ010000010.1, read as the reverse complement.
TTAGGCCTTGGTTCTTCAATCTCAATCTTTATAGTTTGGGAACAATCTATCATGTGTTCTATCTGTTCTCCTTTTATGTATGAAATCATCTTTGAGGATGACTACTATTTCTCCCTGCATGTCTAGTATGAGAGAGCATGACAGGGCAACCATACATGAAGCCATGGAACAGCAAACCATAAGTGTAGCTAAGGTATGTTGCAACTGCTGGTTTTCTTGATTACTGAAGTTAACTCAGCGGTCAGCATTATTATTTTTCTACTTCCATTGCCAATCTTTTTTTAGAATTGTTTTACCATGGAAATGTTTGTCCATAACAGGAAGTTTTACATTAATGAGTAGTTGGTTCTTCTAGGAGATCCCGCGGGTTGCAACCCGCGGGTGTGCCCACTTAGCCTTTTTTTTTTTTTTTTGTATCTACAGTTATAAACCTAGAAAATTTATAGACCTTCTTCCACTCCCCATAGGTGATGGGCCTAGTGCCTCAGCCGAGTCTTTTGCACAGCATTTGCATGATCATATTCGTCGGCAAATAGCAATTAATAATAATAACTATAAGTCTGCAGCAGACTCGCACAAAAGATTGCAGCAATTTGCAGTTGATGATGAGGTGATGGTTAGAATACGTCCAGAAAGGTTCCCGCCAGGAACCTTGAAGAAGTTTCATGCTCGACGTATGGGTCCTTACCGAGTTCTAAAGAGGATTGGTTCTAATGCTTATGAGCTTGCGATCCCCCACAATCTCGGGATCAATCCAGTTTTCAACGTCGAGGACCTGACTCCATACCGTGCTCCATTTGACTATCCAGCGGTTATTCCAGATCTACCATCATCTACTTCGCCAGGACATCGATATTTTTCCATCCGTACACCGCCTCCTCCTGCTCCATGCAAGCATCATGTAGATCAGATTGAAGACATATTGGATGATGAGATTATTTCGACTGCTGATGGTGGATATCAACGTTATTTGGTGCGATGGTGTGGACGTCCAGATTCAGATTGCACTTGGTTGCGCACCGAAGAAGTCCAGCAGTTTGATCCGGATTTGCTCGATAGTTATCATTTTCGTCATTCACCAGAGCTTCATGTTTTGAAGTCGGAGAGAATTGATGGAGATCAGGATTAGATTTGATTTGATTTGATTTGATTTGATTAGGATTTGGATTGTACTAGATATTTGATTTGATTAGGAGTTTGGATTTTATTAAGATTCTGTTTGTTAGGGTTTCCCTATATATAGGGGTTGTATGAAGTATTGAAAAGATGAATAATATTTTGAGAAATTTTCTTGAGAAATCTCTGGCGTGGAATTCGCTGATTAAAAATCTTTCCTCGTGGATTCGTGGAGAGTGGGCGTGGGCCTGCGTGGATTCCCAAATCCCAAAAGTTTTCCCCAATTTATCATTTCTTCCCCAATCCCTCTAGAAAAAACCATAATTTCAAAACCCTAATCCTAATTTCGCCTCCGTTCTGCGTCAGCAACCTTCACAGCGCGCAACTTGTTTGTGTTCTAATTGGCTCCTTAACATGTATTTTTTGACAATTACTGCATTTCCCTGTTCAAAATCATTGCCTTCGCCCTTCCTCTTGCCTCTTTCTTTGTGTACGAGAATTTTGTGTTTGCTGCGTGCTGTTTCCATATGCTTACCCAGTTAGGTAAGCTTCCTTATCCTAAGTTTTGCCATCTATCTATTCTGTAGAGTGCCCGTCTGTGCTCATGTTTTTTGACCAGAAATGTGGGTTTATATCCGGTCTGGAGCGGGTCCTAAATTTTGTTTTTTGTTGTAAAGCCTTCCCAGCTCAGTGTTTCCTGTTAATCCAACCTTATTTTCAGTGGAAATGGTTTAGGTAGTATCCATGTCAGGTTTAGTATAATACATATTGCAACGGAATACATGAACACTGTGGTCCTTCTCGTCCTTAATTTGCACATCATTCTATGCCCATGTTATACATGAAAGTTTCTTCATTTCATTTGTTTTGCATTTTGCATCTGATAATTTATTTAAATTATCTGATGAGTGTGTTGACCACAATTTGATGATTTGATAATTTGCAGGCTGGTCTTGTGACTACTTTGAGTACTCGGACTATCGTGTTTGGCGCGACTAACCCGAAAGGGCAGTATGATCCTAATCAATGTATTCTATCATCTTGGAACATCTCTACTATTATTTTGTGTGCAAAACGTGAATACTCAATCTGTTGCCATGAGTGAGTTATCTTGCCATGCATTATATAGAATTTGTTGTCATAATTTTGACACTTAGTAGAATTCTTTTTTAGCCCAAAATGGACGTTCAAGTACGTCAATTTCCCATTCCAGCACACTTAACTGTTGTTTATATGTTGATCTTATAACTAAAAAGTGAGATTGCTCATTGTTCATCTAGACATAAAAGAGAATATTTTATAACGAGAATACTGAAACTGTGCTGTCAGTGCAGGAAATTTCCTGTGCTGACAGCACATATACATTATTCTCTTTTATAAATTGAAACTTTTTTTTTTTATCTAAAAGGCTACTATAATGAAGAATACCTTATTCATAAGCTTTAGAGTGTTATGTCTTCTCTTTGATAAACTTTCACATCTTATAGTGTTACATATGTTTAGAAATGTACTGTGATGGATTCTAAACAACAACTAAAACAACAACTAAGCCTTTTATCCCAAGTACTTGGGGCAGGCTACATGAACCAAAAAAAAAATCATGCCGGATCGATCACTTTGATATTCCTTCTCCATTCATTTCTATCAAGTAATATCTCCTTATTTAAACCTCTATACTCCATATCTTTACGTATCACCTCCATCCATATTTTTTTCGGTCTTTCCTTCGTTCTTTTAACTTATCCTATATTGATAAACTCCCCTCTTCAAACTGGTATACGTGCAGGCCTACGTTGCACATGACCAAACCATCGTAAGCGGTTTTCTCGCATTTTCTCATCGATGGGAGCTACACCAACCTTAGCATGAATATCTTTCTCACTTTATCTCTCCTAATGTTGCTGCACATCCAACGGAGCATGCACTTATTTTCTGTGAATGACGTTTCTTTATAGCCCAATATTCCGTGCTATATAATAAAGCTGGCCTAATAGCAGTCCTATAAAATTTTCTTTTCAATCGTAACGGAATGTTACAGTCGCATAAAACTCTCGTTGCCCTCCACCATTTCAACCAGCCAGTTTGTATCTTATAGTTAATATCATTATTGATGTCTCCATCATTCTGAATAATAGAACCCAAATATCTAAACTGACTGCTCATTTGTATCTCTTACCTATCCAGTTTTACAGCATTATAGTTTATGGTCCGTCGTTTACTAAACTTACACTCCATATACTCTGTTTTAGATCTACTCAATTTAAAATCTTTAGATTCTAATGTATGCCTCCATAACTCTAACTTGGCATTTACCCTTACTCTTGTCTCATCAACTAAGACAATATCATCAACAAATAGCATATACCAAGGTATTTCATCCTGAATGATTTTAGTAAGCTCATCCATCACTATAGCAAATAAGAATGGGTTCAATGCGGATCCTTGATGCAATCCAATTGTGATAGAAAAATCACTTGTTAAACCACCACATATTCTGACATTGGCCACTACTCCATCATATATATTCTTAATTATATCGATATACTTGATGGGAACTCTTTTCTTTATCAGTGTCTACCAAAATATCTCTCGTGGAACCTTATCATAGGTTTTTTTTAAGTCAATAAATACCATATACAAATCTCTATTTATCTCTCGGAATCGCTCTATAAGTTGACGAAGAAAATGAATAGGTTTTGTCGTCGATCGTCCCGGCATAAATCCAAACTGGTTCTCCGATATTTTAACAGTTTGTCGCAATCTATGTTCAATTACCCTTTTCCCAAAGCTTCATAGTGTGACACATGAGTTTTATTCCCTGATATTCATAAGCTTTAGAGTGTTCTATCTTCTCTTTGATAAACTTTCACATCTTATAGTGTTACATATGTTTAGAAATGTACTGTGATGGATTCAAAACTAGACAATATAAACAATCATCTAGTGTTACATAGGTTTCATTTTCATTTCTCTTCAATAAACTCTCTCTTGATTGCTCTCCCAAACTGCTCTCTCTCTCTCTCTCTCCGCCCTTCTCCTTCTCTCTCTCTTTCTTCACTGCTGATCCATCCCACTCTTTTCTCCTCCATCCCAATGTCTCTTTCCTCTCCCTCCCTCTCCGCATTGTTTCTTATCTCTCACTTATAATAATTGATAGAGACTTAAAAACCAATAGAGATTAAAGTCAACCACCTGATTGGATTTGTGAAATAGTCAGATTTTTACTGATATTGGAGTCTAATTTATATAGAGATACAATTGTATAGTGCCTATGACGGGCCTAAACCCAATAATTAAAACTAATTTAAAACTCTCCCTTAAGTTGGAGCATAGATATTAGTGATGCCCAACTTATTCCACAATATGAAAACACAATCAATGATACAACTTTAGTTAGAATATTAACCAATTACTCTTACGAAGGAATAAATGGATTATAGATCAACTTCTTCAATACATCTCATACTAGATGATAATCTACTTACATATGTTTTGGCACTATGAAAAACTGGATTTTGAGCAATATAGATGGATGACTTATTACCATAATACGTGGGCATTAGACTTCTTGGCTTGAAACCAAACTAAATCAGAAACTTTTCACTTTTCAGCCATAGTAGCTCACATTTAGTATGTGTTATAGGTTGATACTCTGACTCAGCAGAAATTCGATACACTACATCTTATTTCTTACTCCTTCACATAATTAGATTACATCCAACAAATGCAAGGTATTCAGGGGTAGACTTCTTATCATCTATGTCCCCTACATGTCCAATATTTAAAAAATCAGAGATGTTAATATATTTATATAGGATAACCCCTTTCAGGTAAGCTATTGATATATGGCAGAATCCTCAGAGCAGCTGTCCAATGAATATATTTTGGTTTATGTATAAATTGACTCATTTATCCAACATTAAAGGAACTTTCAGGCATTATAATTATGAGATAAATAAGTTGGTCGATGAACCTCCTATACTGTTTGATATCCTCATAAAATACTATTTTCACTCCATATGTGTGCATCTGACTCCATTAAGATACTAGCAGGTTTGTATCCAGGTAAACTAGTTTCTTTTAAGATATCAAGTGCATACTATCTCTAAGATACAAGTAACTCGTATTTTTATGATAGAAGAAGTAAATTTGCTCTAGTACCATGTTGTGAAATAATTAGATAAATTTTTATTGATATGGAAGTCCCACTTATATCGATATACATTGGATAGTACCCAAAATGGGCTAAACCCAATAAGTCCAATAGCTAAAATAGACTTAATCTAAAACTAATCTAACGAGATTATTGATGGCGGCCTCACAATGATTCTAAAAAAATTTCCCGAGGCAGAGACGTTGGGCGTGACTAGCAATGAGATCCACCTTGCTCTTGAGCTTTTTGAATGGCTTGAACATAATTGCAGTTGCAACCTTCTATTGACCGCTACCATGGCAACCACCACAGACCCGCCATCCCCTTCTTGACTCTCACCGCCAATGACGAGCTTAGTGTAAGTGAACTCCCATGGATTGGAAATAATAGAGAATTAGGAATTGAAGTTTGAGAATTATTTTTTATGAAATTGGAGAAATTAAACCGAGAGAAAAATGCATATAGAGGAATTAAATAGCTTAGGGGGGTTCATATATATATATATATATATATATATATATATATATATATATATAGAGAGAGAGAGAGAGAGAGAGAGAGAGAAAATGAGCTGACAACTCACGCAAGTTACCTGAGCTGCAGTTCATTTCCACTATCTACAATAATTTTTTTTTAAAAAATTCTTTTGGGTTATGATCTCGATCCTGTAGGATTCATTCATACCCAATTTTTTGAGTTTTAGTTTTGATTTGGTCCTCCATCAAGTTAACACAAAATTAACGGTTTTCAATAAATAAAACATTTTGCATGCACTTGATGAAAGGGTAAATAAAGTCCAAAATTTATGAAATATAATTCAAAAAAAGTTAAGAAGGTAGAGATAGTAATTGTAAAATAATTTGAAGAAAAATAATTGGATTATTATAGTTTTGCCGTTAGCTCACGTAACTTTTCCTAGGCTGACGGCTTACTTACAGTAATTCCATATATATATATATATATATATATATATATATATATATAGAGAGAGAGAGAGAGAGAGAGAGAGACGAAGGCTTTAGGAGTTAAATTTGAGGAATGAGTTGGAGGAGACTTAGATTAAGGACGATTATCTGTTGATGACAATTGTTGACCTTCACTGTATAGAATTGATGATCTAGGGCTCAAAGATTCATCGAGACAATGCCACTTCTTCTATGTCAATTGTGGCTCAGAAAGAGGAGTATGAGTGGTGGGTTGGGTTAATTAGTGATGAGTTTAAGAACAAATTGGTGGGTAACTTTTAACTAATTATTTGGTAGAATGGAGATTTCTCCTAATTTCATCCAAGAGGTAACAACTTCTAATTTGGAAAGTTTTTCATCCCGACTTAAAAAAAATTGGACGGTAAATGGCATATATGAGGATATGGAGGGTATTTTTCTAATTATTAAAGATTTGAGGGGCATATCAAAAAAACCCTATTAATTAATTGTAATTGTTAATTAAAGTAATTAACAATTAATAAATAATAATGAGTTTTTTCAATTTTTTGTTGATGTTGCATTATTTTTTTTAATTATGTTAACTAGACCAAAATTAGCACTTAAATAATTAGTTATATCATAACAAATATTTTTAATAATTTATTATTTATTAACATTTTGAGAGAGAGAGACAGAGAGAGTCCAAGAAAAACTCCAAAGAAGAAGTCCAAATCTTTTTCATGGTGTTTTTTTTCAGGGGCTTGGACTACTCAAATATACATGGTTGGACAATTTATTGAACTTTCAAAAAGTTTTCCAAGTCCTAGTCCAAACAACCAATGACAAGAAAAATTAACGTACAAGTTGGAGTCCAAGTTCTAACTCCAAACCATAACAAAAAATGTAAGGTTCAAATTGTAGTCCAAGTTCTACTCCAAACCAATAAAACTAGATGTCCAACAAAAAGTCCCAGACTCCCAGTCAAAGTGAATTTATGCAGACCAGTTATCCCCTTACAATATCCTACCTTTCAGATTTTTTAAATATTGTATCTGAAGTTTTCAAAATGGACTAATACTTATAACCAGATTTATGAGTGACTATTTGTATACTAAACCATGCCATTCATTGTTTTCAAATTTTAAGTTTTAGCTATTTTATAGGTATTCAACATTGAAAAAGGATGTGTTAGTATTCATGAGTCAAAATTGAATATTCCATATATGTGAGTTCAGCATTAAAAGGTATGAAGCCATACAGTACGTATAACATGATTTATGAGGTTATGTTATTGTGCCTGATACATATTGGTACTACAGAAACCCACGCATCATTTGTCAACCATGCCTTCTGGGGGTGCATCTCTAAATCAAGATATGATTTTGGCAGATTTTTCTTTACACGTTAAAAATGGTTTGGTAATTAATTTATTGTTTTCTTTCTTAACCAGCTTTATCGGTCAACACGACTTTATCTGGGCCATTGTTGAGTAGATTTGATATAGTTCTTGTGCTCTTGGATACAAAGAATCCTGAATGGGATGCCATTGTCTCATCTCATATTCTTGCTCAGGTAATTCTCTATCCTTGCCTCTTATTGCATGATATGCTCCTCATGCTAAATGCTCAATTGATTAATGGAACAACATAGTTGTTTTATATGTCGAAGAGACATCTATCAAGTCATCTTGGACTCGAATCATTGACGTCCAATATATTCTAACCCTAGTTAGAAAGGAGAAGAAAAGGTGGGCAAAGATGACGATGACTTTGGAAATGTCTGGTCATTACCAATGCTTAGGAGGTAACCTTTCTCATGAGCTCTTCCTGATTTTATTGTTTCTTTTAAACTTTTACTATGTGGTTGTTCTGATTGACATGCTTAGTTACTAAAAATGTTTGAGAAAATTTATCTCATTAGGGAGTAGAGACAAGTAATTCTTGCCTCATATATGTGTCTTCTGAAGTATAGAATTGAAATGAATAGATTTTATATTGGTCTTATCTTCGAAATGCATGTTGGTCCATGCAAGATTGACAACTACATAATTTCCATTGAGTTTTTTGTCTTTGAAGGAAGATAAATTTCATTACTAGTAAACAGCTATATAAAGAAACTAGACCGTATCAGGGTGCAGTTTGGTCTAGATATTGCGTTAGCCTTGTTGATCAAGAGGATGTCCAAGTGGGCGTTGAGTGGGTAATTCTATAAGAATGGTACCAATCACCCCTTATTCCAAGGAACACATTTCCTTTTCTATTACAAATCGACAGTAATTACAAAATTCCTAACCCCAAAAGTTGTGTCTCTCAAGTTTATAATGTTAGTAAGCGTAACCTTTTACAAAAAGAAAAAAAAAAATCCAATTAGAGGATTATAGATACATTTCTACATGACTCATTCATATTTCTCCTGGCTTTTCTCTTTCCCTCAAACAGACATGTAATGTTCCCAGCTGAATGCCGTATCTGACTGAGCACATCAGAAGGATATCCTTCTCCTCTATGACATATCTTCCCCAAGAGTATGCTTCTAAGTATGTATTGCTGCAGAGAAGAATGCCTAAGGATGTAAACAGAGATAAATAATCTGGATCGATCTCATATCTGTATTTAGATAAACATGGCGATCTGTATTACTCCGTTTAAGATGTTGATATATGTGTAATGTTAAACTATGACAAATAGATATGCAAATATCTGAACATATCTGCATTAAAAAAAAACATATGTGACGTGAAGGTTGAACTCATTTTTCATTCCAAATTTGTGTTGTATTCAATAATACTATTCAGTTAAATTTAGATGCCACCAGAGTTCAAATTCATTCTTCTCAAACACAGATTGCAAGTTCACTGTCCAAATGATACCTATATTAGTATCCACCTATGATGCTAGAAGAAAACAAATACAAATGTCATAATACCAATATCGATGCTAGTCACACCCTGAAGAATTCCTTATATCATCCCCTCTGAATACTAGCTTGGAGGCTTCCCTTAGTTTGTGTCCTTACCTCCATTATGTGCTATAGTTAGGGGTGAGTTTCAGTTGGTTCGAGTATCTCAAAAATTGCCCACCCCAAGTTAAACTGAACTTCCAAAACTAATCAAACCAAACTACTGCAATTCGGTTTTTTCGGTTTGTTTCAGGCCAAGTGGGCTGGCCCTAGAAAAAATGGGTAAAGGAAACAAAACATCCAGAAATGTTTACTTCGATATACAATCTCCACGATTCCAAACAATTATTATCATATTAATTGGAAATTAACCATATTATTAATTCCAAAATATTAAAATCCCTTCCACTGCACTGAAACTCCAAAATTGTGGTAAATGTTGATATTTATTATTTTATATTTTTACAAGTACTTTGCAGGTTGAGCACCATTTTAGGCCGAAACCTGAGCTCTACATAGTGGTATCATATTTTTAAGAATTTGCAATTAAATATTTATTGGGTGGGACTTATATTTGAATTGTTCAAATACCATATTAAAATTCCTTGCGCTACACCAATACTTTGAAGTTGTAGTGAGGTTTGCGAATTATTGTTTTATACTCTTAACACATACGATTACAAAAAAGAGAGATCTCTAAATTTCAAAGTCCCCTTTTTATTGCTCT